>JAQQSZ010017612.1:0-10759 GCA_028646595.1 Phalanger gymnotis | reverse complement strand
TCTTGACTTCTTCTGGCTGTATGTTTTGGTCTTCTTTGTCACCAAAGAAGGATTCCAAAGTCTGAGACTGAATCTGGGTGCGTTTTTGCTGCCTGGCCATGTTTCCAGCCATCTTACTTGACCCTTGAGTTTTTCAGTGTGGTATGACTACTTGTTGAGTAAACAGTACTTTGTTCCAAGCTTGGGGGAATATGCTGTTGTTTTCAAAGCTCTTATGGCCAGCTCTGCCATACCAGCACTCCTCCTTCCCCAAGAACCCCCAACCTGGATTGGACTCAGATCTTCAGCAGGCTCTTCACTCCTGCTCTGATCAGCCACTTAATTCCTCCCACCAGGTGGGCCTGGGGCAGGAAGCAACTGCAGCTGTAGTTCTGTAGCTGCCCCACTTCTGCTGGCCCTGGGTCAGTGGCTGAACTGGGAACTCTATCACCCTGTCCCCAGAAACTTTTCCCAGTAACCTTCTCTGTTGTCTTTCGTGTTTGTGGGTTGAGAAGTCTGGTAACTGCTGAAGCTAACTGATTCAGGGCGCTCGGGCCTGCTCTGCCTGGCTCCTGGTCTCGTTGGTCTCTGCTGCCCATGCTGGGCTCTGCTCTGCTCTGCTCCACTCCTCTCCCAGTTCCTTGGGGGATAGACCTTACCCAGAAACCATCCAAGCTGTCCTAGGGTAGAGCCCTCCTTCCCTCTGCTGTTTTGTGGGTTCTGCAGTTCTTCTCTGTTGTCTTTGGTCTTTGTGGGTCAAGAAGTCTAGCAACTGCCACAGCTCACTGATTCAGGGCACTAGGGCCTGCTCTGTCTGGTTCCTGGTCTGGTTGGTCCATGCTCCCTGTGCTGGGCTATGCTGTTCTCTGCTCCCAGCCTCATGTGTGACACACCTCACACATCAACCATCCAGGCTGTCCTGGGCTAGAGCCCTGCTTCCCTCTGCTATTTCGTGGGTTCTGCAGTTCTAGAATTGGTTCAGAGCCATTTTTTAGAGGTTTTTGGAGGGACTTGGCAGGGAGCTCACGCTAGTCCCTACTTTCCAGTTGCCATCTTGGCTCCACCCCCCTAGATAATATTTTTTTAATAAAGTTAACAGTAGATGAATTCACTAAAGCAAATGACTGCTTCAATGCATATATACATATATCTGTATATACATATATTTGTGTTTTGAAATATCTATTACATAATTTTTTTTTGTTTTCAGTGTTTTAATTTTGCTCAATTTCATATAAAAAAAGTTTTTAACATTCATTCCTTTTTAAGTATCATGTTCTCCCTGTTCTAGATGGCAAGCAATATAAAATAGGTTACACACATGTAATCATGTAAAACATTTCCATATTAGAATCTTTGTGGAAGAAAACTCAAAAAAAATCAAAGAAAGAAAAATAAGAGTGATATGAAGAAGGAAAGAAAACAAAAGTCAAAAATAACATGTATTGTACTGATTCAGACCACATTGTTGCCCTTCTTGTTTTCAAGTGATTCTCATGGTAATAATGAGCAAAAGTTTGAATGCAAATATTTAGAAGACCATTTCCTCAAGCAAATATCTTAAATAAAAAAAAAATAAAAGGAAGATAATTAAGAAAAAGCCCATCATTGAAATAAAACACTTGCAATTACTTGTTTACTTTGTGGACAATGTTTGATCCAACTAATATAGAATATTTAACATTCTATAGATCTGTGGTTTCATGCATTTGGTTACTTCATCCAAAGATGAAGTTTGAAACCTGCCAAGGCTTTGTTTTCATGTGGGGGAAAAATTATTTATGTCTGCCTCGAAAGTCATAGTAAAATTGTATTCAATACCCTAGAAACTTTTCTCTATGTCTATTGATATCAAGAAGGTACTAGCACTAACTCTCCATTAGCTTTTGCTACTTTTGTAATTATACATTTTTACTGATAATACCATGGCCTCAGTTTATACCTACCATTCATTTCTCCATTTTCCAAAATTTGTCTCTTTGAAAGTTGTGTTTCATAATCATACAGCCATACAGTGTCACTAGAAAAATATTTATGCTAAAAAATAATATTGTGTTTCATATCAGGAAGCATTTTGGGGTCTTCACAAGAATTTCATAGTTTTCAAAACTGTTTCCTTCCTCCTGTTAAATTCTGGTCAGTTATCCAATCAGAGAATTGCAAATCTTAAATACAATTTTTCAAACATGCCACCAATTCTGAATCACTATGATTTTATTATTATTCAGTACCTACAGGCATCCTGGCATATCTAGATGCTAGGTGAGTTGACAAAGCATGAATGAAAGCCAAGCTTGGCAAAACTATTTTAGATTGCAGAACTAGACTCAAAATGTAGAAACAAGAGGGTTTTTTTGTTTTGTTTTGTTTTGTTTTTTTTAGTTTTGAAAGGGAGAATAAAAAAGGAAGGTATGAATTGGAGGTATGGAAGAAATCATGTATTATAGGACATTGATTCAGGTAGTAGGATATAGATTTAGAGTTTTAAGGGGCCCTGAAGGGTGTCTATTATACCCTCATTATATAAATGAGGAAAATATGACAGAGAAAGTAGAAGTGACTTTTCAGATGTCACAAAGATAGTAAATAACAGAGGTGAGATTCAAACCCCTACAGAAAATATTCTGTTTTTTTTTAATTCCTCAACCTCCTAATCATAGCTCATTCTGTGTGTGAATATTCATACACAGACACATGCACACATACATGTGTGTGCACACACATATACACACACACACACAAACACACCATTAGCAGGACTTTACTTCATCTTTGACTCTATTTTCATCAAAGGATGAAAATCATCAAGGATCTCCACCTTTGAGAAGTAAACTCAACTACTTTCCTTCTTACCTCACTTTTTCCCTTATGTTTTCAGGCATGCTTTTCATTCATTTTAATTCTTCCATACATTCTCCTTCCCTCACAAAATAGAGTCCTATCTCATCTAATTTTCCATGCTAACTCTTGTCTCTGCCCATTCCCTTGCTTTTTCTTGTGAATTTTCTTTAATTATGTACTTCTCTTAGGTCTCTAGTCTCTCCATTTTCCAAAGATTTTTCCTCTAGTTATTTAATAAAAGTGCTCAAACATTCTTTGACCCTTCCATAACCTTACTCAACTTTCATGCCTCTTTATTTCATTTTACTACTAAACATTGAGAAAGAGAATAGTCTGCATTCACCCTTTCCCACTTCATTACTAGAATTTCATCAGCCACTGGAAATTTGATTTCTAACCCAAACATTCTAGTAAAAGAACATCTCCCACCAAGACTTCTGCAAGCCAAGATGACAGAATAAGCAGTAAATTGCTGCAGCTCTCCCTTACTGACCTCTGGAAAAAAAAAAAGAGACTATAACTTCTCCAGGAAAAAAAAAAACCCTGGAAAGATGGGGTAAGATAGTCTTTTAACCAAGAAAATTTGGATGGTTGGTAAAAGTTCATCTTACTCAGGTAAATGGAGAGTGCATTTCATGACAGAAGCATCCTAACAAGCCAGCAATAAACCCTACCACAACAAAACCAGTATGAGATCCTGAGCCCCATGGTGGTTAAAGCAGACAAATGCCAAGAACAGGACACTCATGTGTTCTAGCATAGCCAAGGGAAACAGCAGACACCATTTGCACTGGCACAGCACTGGGCAGGCAGATGTCTTCCAATAGCCAAACTTCCCCTTGCTTCAGGGCAGCCTCAGTTGGGCAGGCATCCACCATCAGCCAGACTCCCATGTGCTTCGGTGTAGCTGCAGGAGAATGCAGAAAATCTCCAACTGGTCTCAGCACACACCAAATACCACCACTAGAACTCCAGCTTAGCACCAGTTAACCTGCTGGATCCCTAGAGCATCCAGCTTCCAGCACCTGAGGCCTAGTAGAACAAAACCAGTGAACAGGCCCCTGGCCTCCAGCACATAAGTTTAGAACAGAGTCACTTGTGCCCCAGAAGTAGAGATCAATTTTAAAAGCCTAGAAACAGGCAAACAAGATGAGCAAGATACAGAAAAGAACACAGATCATAACCTGTTTTTATAGGGATGGGGAGGATCAAAACACAAACTCTAAAGAGGACAACATTGTCAATATACCTGCATTTGAAACCTCAAAGAAGAATATAAATTACTCTCAAGCTTTAAAAAAGCCTTATTGGAAGAAGTCAAATATAAGAAGTGGAAGAAAAATTGGGAAAAAGAAATGAGAGGTATGTAAGAGAGAGTCAACAGCTTTGAAAAGAAAGGACAAAAATTGTCAGAAGAAAAGAACTCTTTAAAAAGTAGAACTGGCAAAATGGAAAAGGATGTACAAAAATCCACTGAAGAGAACAACTCTAAAAAGTAGAAGCATCCAAATGGAAAAGGAGGTACAAAAGCTAACTGAAGAAAATAAGTCCTTAAAAATTAGAACTGGGCAAGTGGAAGCTAGTGATTCTATGAGATATCAAAAATCAGTCAAACAAAATCAAAAGAATGAAAATGTAGAAGAAAATGTAAAATATCTCATTGGAAAAACAATGGACTTGGAAAATAGATCCAGGAGAGATAATTTGAGAAAGATTGTTTTAACTGAAAGCCATGATTAAAAAAAATCTAGACAGCATCTTTCAAGAAATTATCAAGGAAAAGTGCTCTGATATCCTAGAACCAGAGAGTAAAATAGTCATTGAAAGAATCCACAGATCACTTACTGAAGGGGATCCCAAAATGAAAGTTCCAAGGAATATCATCGCCAAGTTCCAGAATAATCGGTTCAAGGAGAAAACACTGTAGGCAGCCAGAAAGAAACAATTTAAATATCTTGGAACCACGGTCAGGATTACACAAAGCTAGAAGCTTCTACAGGAAAAGATTAGAGGGCCTGGAATATGATATTCCAGAAGGCAAAAGAGCTTGGATTACAGCCAAAAAAATCAAGTACCCTGCAAAATTGATCATAATCTTTCAGAGGAGGACAAGGGTATTCAATGAAAAAGGGGACTTTGAAACTTTCTTGATGAAAAAACTGGAGCTGAGCAGAAAATTCAATGATCAAATACAAGACTCAAGAGAAGAATACAAAAATAAACAGGAAATAATAAGATATTTAATACGGTTAAATTATTTTCATCTCTACATGGGAAGATGCTATTTGTAACTCTTAAGAACTGTATGTTTATTACAACCTTTAGAAGGGATACAGAATGAGAGGGGGTGTGAATGGAAGTTGACTTGGACATGATGATAAAAAAATAATTAAGACGTGAAAAAAGGGATTGTCCTGGGAGAGGAGGAAAGGAGGAAACAGAAAAGGGTAAGTTATGTCACATGAAGAGGCACAAAGATTTATCACAGTAGAAGGAAAAAAGGGAGGGAGATGAGCATTGTTTGAACCTCACTCTCAAATGATTTAACTCAAAGAGGCAGTAACACACACACTCAGTTAGACATAGAAATCAAACTTACCATATAGGGACTAGGAGGGGAAACCAGAAAGAAAAGGGAGGTGGGTTGATAGAAAGGAAGGCAGATTGAATGAGTCAGTGGTCAGAAACAAAACACTAGTGAGGAGAGAAAGGGAAAAAGGAGAGAAGAAAGCACAAATTGGGGGAAAATAGGATGGACAGAAAGACACAGTAATCATAACTGTGAATGTGAATAGGATGAACACCCCTGTAGGAAGCAGACAGCAGAGTGTATTATAAACCATAATCCTACAATATCTTGTTTACAAGAAAGACATTTGAAACAGAAAGATACACATAGACTAAAGGTAAAATGATGGAGTAAAACATATCACAGTTCCCCTGAAGTACAAAAAGCAATGGCAGCAATACTGATTTCAGACAAAGTAAAAGCAAAAATAGATCTTCTTAAAAAAGATAAGGAAAGAAACTATATCCTGATAAAAGGTACCATAGACAATGAAGTAATATATCAATACTAAATATGTATGCACCAAGTGATATAGCATCCATATTCTTAGAGGAGAATTTAAGAGGATTACAGGAAGAAATAGACAACAAAACTACACTAGTGGAGGACCTCAAAATCCCTCTCTCAGAACTAGATAAATCTAACCACAAAATAAACAAGAAAGAAGTTAAGGAAGGGAATCAAATTTTAGAAAAGTTAGATAGGGTTGAACTCTAGAAAAAACAGAATAGGAATATTACGGAATATACATTTTTCTACGTGGTACATGGCATATACAGAAAAAAAAAATTAACCATGTATTAGGTCATAAAAACCTCAAAATCCAACACAGAAAGGCAGAAATATTAAAATAATCCTTTTCAGATCATGATACATAAAAATGACATGTATTGAAGGGTGATGGAAAGGTACACTAAAAAATTAATTGGAAACTAAATAAACTAATCCTAAAAGATGAATGGATCAAACAACAAATCATAGAACTAATAATTTATTCAAGAGAATGACAATAATTAGACAACAAACCAAAACTTATAGAATGCAGGAAAAACAGTTATTAGGGGAAATTTTATATCACTCAATGCTTACATGAATAAAACAGAGAAAGAAGAGATCAGTGAATTGGGCATGGAACTAAAAAAGCTAGAAAAAGAACAAATTAAAAACCCCCAATTTTAAAAAAAAAATAATCCCCAATTAAGTACCAAATGATAAATTCTGAAAACCAATGGAGAAATTAATAAAATTGAAATTAAGAAACTATTTGACTAATAAATTAAACAAAAATCTAGTTTCATGAAATAAAAACAATAAAACAGACAAACCTTTGGTTAATTTGATTTAAAAAAAAAAGAAAACCAAATTACCAGTATCAAAAATTAAAAGGGTAAATTCACCACCAATGAAGAGGATATTAAAAAAAAATTGGAAGCCTTTTTGCCCAAATATATGCCAATAAATGTGACAATCTTAGTGAAATGGATGAATATTTACAAAAAATATAAATTGCCCAGTTTACCAGAAGACGAAATAGTATACTTAACCTCATTTTAGAAAAAATAAATTGAACATATCATCAATGAACTCCAGAAAAAAATCTAAAGGATGAGATAAATATACCAGTGAATTCTATCAAACATTTAAAGAACAATTGATTCTAATACTATTTCATTGGAAAAATAGCCAAAGAAGTTGTCCTACCAAATGATTTTTATGATACAAATATGGTACTAATACCTAAAACAGGAACAGTCAAAACAGAGAAAGAAAATTATAGGCCAATTTCCCTAATGAACATGGATTCAAAAAATTTAAATAAAATATTAACAAAGAGATTATAGTAACTTATCATGAGGCTAATACACTATGACCAGATGGGATTTATACCAGGAATGCATGGTTGGTTCAATATTAGGACAACTATCAGCATAATTGACCATACTAATAATAAAACCAATAGAAATATAATTACTTCAATAGATTTTATTGATAATTAAGGTGGGACTTTTTTTTTTGAGGTTTTCCCTTTTGGAGCAATGAAGTAATCAAGTGCCTTTGATGAGTTTAGCCTTTGTTTCTTTGATTAAATCCAGGAGTCTTTGATGACCTGCTTAAGAAACAAGAAAGCCTAGTTCACATAGCTTTGAGTTGCATGATTGAAATGCCCTTTGACCCTGAACAGGGTATATAAATTCAGAGGTTAGCCTTTTGTTTGGGATTCTCACTCAGAGGAAGAGTGTTGTGTGATTTGACCAGATGAGACTCTGGATAGCCATTGTTAAGGAGCCCCCTGGCTTGAAAATCCAGATCTTAGTGCTTCTCTGGTAACTATGTACTAAAATGTTAGACAGAAAGCTGGAAGCCTTTCTATTTGTTTGTGTTATTTGATCTGTTGATATTTTCTGTTTATTATTTCTGTTTGTATTTGCTCTGAAGTTCAGAGTGCTGGCTTTTCCCCCTGAACTAAGTGAATGATATACGTATGTTTGATTAAAGTGAGATTGTTAACGCCACCAGAGAGCAGAGGAATCAATGGAGTTTTCCTTAAAATGACAAGTTGCATCTATCTAAAACCATAGGCAAGAATTGTTTGTAATGGGGATAAGCTAGGAGCATTTCCAGTAGGATCATTGGTCAAACAAGGATGTCCATTATCAACACTGTTTTTCAATATTTTGCTAGAAATGTTAGCTTTAGCAATAAGAGAAGAAACAAATTGAAGGAATTAGAACAGGCAAAGAAGAAACAAAGCTCTAACTCTTTACAGATGATATGATGGGTATACTTAAAGAGTCCTAGAGAATCAAATAAAAAAAACTGCTTGAAATAATTGCTAACTTTAGCAAAGTTGCAGTGTATAAAGTAAACCCCCCAAATCATCAGCATTTCTAAATATTACTAACAAAACTCCTGTAATAGTAATTAAGGCGGAACTTTTTGCTGTTGACCTTTAATGATTCTGGGCTTGTTTGAATGGGGCAGATAAAGTGGGATCCTTTTGTATTTCTCAGCACTGAGACAATTGGGAGTCATTGATTGGTATCTGTTGTGATATTGGGGGTGGGGAACTTTTCCATGCCCAGCCTGGGTGAGGTCTGGGCCCTCAGGGCCCTGAACTGGATATATAAGCACAGAGGTTAGCATTCTCTCTCAGAGCTCTGTGCCACAGCGGGAGTGGCATGTGACTCTGGGCCAGCTGCTGTGATGGGCTCCCTGGCTGAACGCTCAGATGTTGATAACTATGAATCCTATTTGGTCTGTAATTCAAGGTGCTGGTTTTTTTTCCCCTGAACTAGGTAAATGATATTTGTATGCTGGATTAAAATAAGTTTGTTAACCCTTTAACATTGCTTTCTTTAAATAAAGCAGATCAGGACTTGGGCTTGCAGCATTCTGTGAGCTGGTTGTTGTTGGTTTTACACCCTCACAGCAGCTGCTAGCTGGATTGTTGATACAACCCCACAGCAAGAGATACATAGAGAAATTCCATTTAAAGTAACTGGAGATGATATAAAATATTTGAGAGTCTACTTGCCAAAACAAACCCATGAATTATATGAATGCAATTACAAAAGGCTTTTAACACAAATAAAGTCAGATCTAAATTAGAAAAATATCAATACTCATGGGTAATCCAAACCAACATAATTTTAAAAATGATAATTCTACCTAAATTAATTTACTAATTCAGTGCCAAACTACCAAAAATTATTTTATAGAGCTAGAAAAATAATAACATTCATTTGGAAGAACAAAAGTTCCAGCATGTCAAGGGAATTAATGAAAAAAAAATGCAAGGGAACATGGCCTAGCTTTATCAGATCTAAAACTATTATAAAGCAGCAATCATCAAAACTATTTGGTACTGGCTGAGAAATTGATTGGCGGGTAAGCAGAATAGGTTGGGTACATAAAACACAGTAGTCAGTGATTAGTGTAATCTACTGTTTGATAAACCCAAAGTTTCCAGCTTCTGGGAAAAGAACTCACTATTTGACAATGACCACTGGGAAACCAGGAAGATAGAAACTAGGCATAGGCCAACAGCTTGCACCATATACGAAGAAAAGATAAAAGTGGTTACATGATTTACACATAATGAATGAAACTATAAGCATATTAGGGGAGCAAGGAATAGTTTACCTGTAAGACCTATGGAAAATGGAATAATTTATGACCAAACAAGAGATAGAGAACATTAGGAAATACAAAATGGATAATTTTGATTACATTAAGTTGAAAAATTTTTGCACAAAGCCAATGCAGAAGAGAAGGAAGACAGAAACCTGGGAAACAATCTTTACAACCAGTGTCTCTGATAAAGGCCTTACTTCTAAAATATGTAGAAGAATGAGTCAAATTTATAACAATAAAAGTCATTCCCCAAATGATAAATGGTCAAATGATATGAACAGGCAGTTTTCAGAAGAACTTAAAGCTGTCTATAATCATGTGAAAAAATTCTCTAAATCATTATTGATCAGAAAAATGAAAATTAAAACAACTCTGAGGTACCACACCAGACCTATCAGATTGGCTAGCACGACAAAGCAAGAAAATGATAAATTTTGGAGAATGTGTGGGAAAATCAGAACACATGCATTTTTGGTTGAGTTGTGAACTTCTTCAATCATTCTGGAGAGCAAACTGGAATTATGCCCAACCTGCTATAAAACTTTTGACCTAGCAATACCGTTTCTAGGGCTGTATCCCAAAGAGATTATAAAAATGAGAAAAGGACCCACACATACAAAAACATTTATAGTAGCTCTTTTTGTGATGGCCAAAAATTGGAAATTGAGGGATCACCCATCAATTGGGGAATGGCTGAATAAATTGTGTTATGCCAATAAAATGGAATACTATTGTTCTATAAGAAATGATGAGCAGTAAGAATTCAGAAAAACCTGGAAAGACTAGTGACCAGAACCAGGAGAATGTTGTACGCAGTAACAGCAAAATTGTGCAGTCACCAACTTTGATATACTTAAGTCCTCTCAGCAATGCAATAATTTAAGACCATTCCAACCTAGTGCAAAATCATCGAGCTGGGTAATGGCAGTCTATGAAAAACAGTAAATAAGACATTAGAGCTGGAATGTAAAGTACACAGAGGTCAATATCATGTAAGAAACAGGAAAGTCTATTTACCTTTCATTATTGCACTTCAAATATTCAAAAATGACTATCATGGCCCCTATCACGGCTTATGTCTTCTATTTTCTATATTAAGAAAAAAAACCCATTCACAGTTCCTTCAACTGTTCTTTTTTTTTTCTTTTTTTCTTTTAATTTATTTTTGACATGTTTGGTTTTCAGCATTGATTTTCACAGGCGTTTGAAATACAAATTTTCTCCCCATTTCCTCCC
>JAQQSZ010017611.1:0-10759 GCA_028646595.1 Phalanger gymnotis | reverse complement strand
GATGCCTGTTTTCACAAGCGGGCCAGGGCCTTCATGGAGGCAAGATGGAGATTATATACTGTGTCAGTAAGGCAAAATGGGCTCCTTAGCACTTGAGGAGTTTGGCTTTTGTTTACTTTGAGTGAAAGTACTTTCAGCTGTTAAGTGCTAAGCCCCAGGCCCAAAGCCCTATCAGGTGTGAAACCTGTGTGGGTGTAGATTAATGACTTAAAAAGGGCCAACTCGGGAACCAGTGGTCTCTGGTGGTTGAGGTGGGGCTTGAGGACGCCAGAGGCTGGGCTGCGAGGAGAGGTGAGCTAAGAGACAACTACAGCTGAAGCCGAAAAAAGCCGAAGCAGGAGCTGCGGAAGCAGAGCCGACCTGTGTGAACCCGGGAGTGTGAGCAAGGACTTGAGGCCAGTAAATATGAATTGGTTAAATACCATCTTGTTTTTATGTGGCCTCCTGGTTACTCTTGTGAGGTGGGCCTAATGGGCCTGGGGTTTTTTGGTCAAGATGTCAGAATGGGGAGGCTTGTTTGTGAATCTGTTGCTGTGGGGCTTAAATAAATGTTTTGTTGCTTTCTGCTTAGAGACTCCCTCATACCTTGCGGTTTCGAACCATTCAAATATATATATGATTATATTCGAGATCATATTACACACAAAGATTGTAGGAAGGATTGAGGGGTGGTCTGGGGTGACTAGAGAAGGGGTTTAGGGAGGGTCTTGAGGAGGAGTCTAAGGAGGACCAAGATGAGGTCAGACTCCAGGAACCAAGAGAATAGGATTAAGGGTGGGAAGTAGCTGAAGGTAGGGATATTGATAGTATCAAGCAAGTAGCTGGACAATAAAGGGCAAGGCTAGGTAGGGATTTGGGCCTAATGATAATGTAAAGTTATAGCCTCAAGCCAAGGCCAGATCAAATGGGAAGATTCAAGGAGAGTTTGAGGGGGTTCCCAGAGCCTATACTCCAGGTTCAAGGGGTTCCCAGAGACTGTGCCCTCATCAGTTGCACTAATTCATGGCTCCAGCAACTGTTAATGTGCATGCTTTTCCACATCCCCTCCAACATTTGTCATTTTCCTTTGTTCTTGTCCATGTCAATATGATGGATCTGAGGCTGCATCCCCTTAATTTAAGACAATGAAGTGCTTCCAAATGAAGGCTTAGAGACCACCACACAAGTTTTGCTTTGCTTTCCGGGGGCCCTTCCCCTCCAGCTGCTAATATCCTCTTGCTTTCCCCAAATTCCTTTGTATTTATCTTGCATAATTTCATATTTGAGAAGTAGCATGGAATAGTGGGTAGAGAGTTGACCATCAAGTCAGGAAGACCTGGGTTCAAGTCGTCCCTCTGTTACATACTGACTGTGTTATCTTGGCTAAGTCATTTTACCTCTTGGTGCCCTAGAGAGTTCTCTAAGACAATAAGCTGTAGCACAGTTGCCAATCTGCCTTAGCGGAGGATGTTTTCCTCCCTGGGAGTTCCCTATGCTCATGAAATTATAGGTTTAGGTCCCATAAATTGGACATGCCATGCTCTCTGAAGATCCACCCCTCCCAGTTGGTCAGTCAACAAACATTTATCATGTACTTAGCATATTCCAGCCACTGGGCTAAGGCAAAAAGAGGAAGAAGACAGAGACCCTTCGTAGACTGAATTCCATTTCCCCTCTTTGGTCTAGAAGTCACAGTGTGGGAGTGGGAAAGAAAGCTAAGTGGAAGCTCAGTGTCTTATACTAGAAACAGAATCTGAGTAGGGTGGTCAACTTGCTAATGGTTTGGAGAGCAGTGTAGACACTTCCATGGTTCTCATGGTCACAGTTGCCTGGGTAAACAGGAGCACACAATTACTCCTCCACAGTGCCAGGAAATCTCCCCTGCTGGGGACAAAGACTCCACTCCCAACTACTCATGCCCCTTTCTGTCCCTCTAACACCAAGGCTGAAAAATGGCAGTGCTCAGATCCACCCCCTCCCCAAGCTAACATCCTTGGGTGCTGCTGGACTGTGGTCTCACCTCCAACACTGACAGAGTCGGCAGCACGGGGACACGCGCTCTGGTGTTTCTTTGTCTCCTCCAGGCTCCCTCTCTTGCCTTCTAGCTCTGGCCAGGGAGTGTGGTAACCCTCCATCACAGTTCCCCACAAGTCTGTCCAAACACCCCAAGTCCGGCCTCCTTGGTGGGCTTGGCCTGGAGCTGATGTTTCTTCTGTGACAGGAAGTGTGGCATACCAGGCATCAAGTCTGCCTTTTGAGCTAAACTCACAGAAAAAGTCCTGGAGCCTGAGTCAGGGAGAACTGCTTCCCACTCCTCCTAGCTGCGTGACTCTGGGCCAGTCTCTTCATCTTCGTGGGACTCAGTCTCCCTACTTCTAAAACTGAGATAAAGAATGATGCTTGTGCTACCAACCTCAGCAGACCATAACCCAGGAAGCACTCGCAGATTGTGGCGCGGTATGGGGTTGGGGGCATTGTTCTCATTGCCACATTATCATAGCTAGCTCACTTCTTCTTTGGTGATTCCTGAAGATTTATCCAAGCAGGTGGCCCTCACTGATTCATACAGACCAGTAGCATAGCTGGAAGGGTTACGTTTCAGAGTTGGAGGATTGCCCTCCCTGCCCTCCCCTGCCCCACCTTGCCCCTACCATTTCCTCTCTAAAGGCCTCTAAAGAGATAGCTGGTTACCCCTGTTCCCATCAGGCTACAGGTGCCTGAAACAATTAGGCTGCTGTAACTTCATTTGAGAGTCCTTGCTTGAGCTCATGGAGTGGAGGATTATATTCTCAGAGAGAGTAAAGTGCTATTTTTACTCCTTAATACCTCTGTGTTTTCTCCTGGGATTCGGCTGGCAAGAGCCCAGAGGGCTAATCGGCCCATTCCCGGCAGTCAGAACCCTTTTCACCGAAGGCCTGCAGCCCCACTTACCTTTTGTAGACAAGTTCCATGGGAAGCTGAGGAATTCCACGTCCCTTTTTTGGGTGATGATTTCACTCCTGTCTGCTCTCCAAAGGTTTTGCCTTGAATGCACCCATTCCAAATCAAGAGACCCAAAGCCGCTGTGTTCTGTATTGTTTAAACCTGTGTTTGGCACCAACTTCTAAGATGAGAGAAAGTTGACAATAACAACAATAGGGATACTAATAAAAAGAATGGCTAGAATTTATGTAGTGCTTTGTGGTTATGAGCACTTTACGTAATAACAATTCTAACTAGTAATAATAAATATAAATATATTGGGCTTTGGGGTTTACAAAGTGGTGATTTGATCCTTAAAACAACCCTGTGAGATAGGGGCTATTATTATCCCTATTTTATGGAACTGGAAACTGAGGTACAGGGAGGTGAAATGATTTGCCCAAGGTTACAGTATATGAGGCCAGATTTGAACTCAGGTCCTGATGACTCCAGGATTATCCTGGAGACCACGCTTGAGTTAAAGACAACCGTTGGAATAATCAGCTAAGTGGTCTAGTGGGTAGAGAGAGCCCTGACAAGCATTCATGGGCAGCTCCATGGGGGAGTGAGCAAACAGCAAGGACACTCCCTTAGGAGTGTGAGCTCCCCCTCTACCCCAGGCCAAACTCAAATAGAAACAGGGTCCATTAATCTATACCTAATGATCCCCATGGGCTGTATATTGCCTTAATTTTAAAATGTCATATTATCTGTGTTTTATGAATTTTTATTTTGTTAAATATTTCCCAATTACATTTTGATCTGATTCAGGCTGCGCTGGAGAGTGTTATGGGAGCCACGCAGTCAGTGGGTGACTACATATTTGTTACCTCTACTCTAAAGGTCTGTCCCCTCACCTATATTCACCAGCCATGCGTGTTTCCCCTTCTCACTGATGGTGTGGTAAACTGAGAGGATGGTTCCTCATACTTTTGGGAGTGGGGGCAGTCCTCCTCCTCCTCACTTATTTTGCTATGATATTTAATTAGTCATATTTTACTTTGAACTAACAGACCCTTTGGTTGGCTTGCAAAAGAGACACTTAGTGGGGGCTCACGGGCTTAGTTGATGCCTTGACCCTAGGGTAGCTGTCAGGGCACCTACGTGAGGGGCGTCTTCACTGCTGGAGAACGTTGGTGTGGGAGTTAACTACTGTGTACAGCTCTTCAGGCCCCAAAGGATGATGTAAATTTAATTCCAATCAGGCCATTCTTAGCCAGCACTGATTTCTGCAGCAAAAGGAATTTAAGGAATTGTTTTCCTATGGGCTGTTTTGGATCAAAGGAAGAGTAGCAGGAGGCCCTGGTATAGAGGAATGAATGGGCAAAAGATTCATTAAAGGTGAAACTACTGTAGGGAGTAGATAAAAACACACCTCTCCCTTCCCTTGTGGATAATTAGTGGAGGGAAAGTTGAGAAAGAGCGCCTGTAAAGGTATTCTGCACTGTCTGATCACTGCCCTGGAATGTGCTGTGATAACCAGCTTGGTTCCTGAGGCACGCTGGGATATGTTTGCTGTGCCCTGAACCCAACCCTTGGCCCACCCTCCATCTGTAGCAAGAACAACAGAGAAGCTGAGAACAAAGACATTGGCCCTGCATGGAGGGGTCTCCCAGATAAGGGGGAGAAGATGCAGGGCAGCTTCCTCTGGGTTTTTAATGAGATTTTATGCAATCTCTCTTTTTAAGTCTCTCTAAGCAACGGCCTGTGTATAAATCCTGGATCTCCTGGGCAGAGATGGTTGAAAGGCCTTCCATAAAAAATGAAAAGCTCGCTGGTGGAGAGGCTCTCATGAGGCCTTGGCCCTGTAAAGCAAGGGTTACACCTGGGCCTGAGAATCTTATGCCAAGATAATCACTGGACCAGGAGTCAAGGGATGCAGCTCCTCTCCTGCCACTGTGGCCTTGAGCAAGACACCCAGCTGTCTGGGCCTCAGTTTCCCTATCTGTAAATGAAAGGATGGGGCCCAATGACATATAAGATCCCTTGGAGCTCTAGAGCTTCTGCCGTAGGGCACAGTGCTAAGGGACTGGGTGGGGGGAGGGGGGTTCACTTGTTTCTGTTCCTGGGGTCTGAGGTTTTATGGGCTTGTTTTTTGTTGTTGTTGTTAGGGGTTTTTTTTTACTATATTTTTTGATGACTCCATCTCCCTCCTCTGAAGCAACTCAACATCTTTCCTGCAATTTTTAGTGTCAGAAAATTACCCGAGGTGACATGAGCCAGGGTCATACAGCCCACTGTGGTGTCTCCCAGGCCTCAGAGATCCATCGTTGCCCTCAAGGGGCTTCTACTCCACTGTAGAGGATAGCATATACAGAGACATGAATCCCAGATCATCCAGGAGAGAGACATTAATAGTGGGGTGCGGGGTGGAGTATGGGGGAAGCTCGGCAACGTGAGCGGCCCTTAGCAGAGAAGGAAGTTAAGGGTGGTGCCTCCTGAGCCTGGGGGATGAGTTTGGGAGCTTGGTGGTGAGGAAGACTGAAGAGGCCAGGGAAGCAGAAGGCTTCCAGGCTGTCTTTGGCTTTTGTTGTTTTCACGGATGTGTTTTGTTTTTATACACAGGACACTCACCGACAAAAACACCACCCCCACTGCTGCCCCCACATTTTGGGTGTTCTCCCAGATTCTGCCTCCCCTAATGTGCTCTGATCTCATCAGCTCCCATGGGTTCAATGATCATCTCTGTGCAGGCCCAGATCTTTATAGCCAGCCCTCATCTCTCCCAAGTTTCATCCCCTACCACCAATTATCTATTGAACATTTCAAACTTCATGTTCCCTAGACGTAGACATCTCAAACTCAGAACGCCCAAAGCAGAGCTCATCATCTTTCCCCCAAACCCACCGTCTTTCCAGATTTCCCTCTTTCTCTCAAAGGCACCTCGATTCTTCCAGCCCCCACCCCATGTTTGTATCTTCATCAACACCTCCCTCTTGCTCCCATGTTCAGTTGCCCAAACTTGCTGTTTTTATCTCCACCAGCTCCCTCAAACACAATCCTTCGTGTCCATTCACACGGCTAACATCTCAGTGGGAGTCCCCTCGCCTCCATTTCCAGCCAAAACCCCACCTTCTACCAGAAGTCTCCTGGATGTTGGTGCCTTCTCTTGGGATTATCTCTGCCAGCTCCTCTCATGTTGGCTTCTTCCCACAGTCTTTTCTTCCACAGCATCTTCCATATTTTCTTTTGAAGCTTACCCTTCTTACTCACAGGCCTAGGCTTTTTCCTCAGTGTGTCTTTCTATCAGATAAGCATGTAAAATCATAGCATTATTTATTTAGGACCAGAAGAGGTCTTAGAAATCAGTGTGTCCAGCCCTCTTGTTTTTAAAATGAGGAAACTGAGACCCAGATGGTTAAAGTGACTTCTCCTGGGCTATACTACCGGTGTCAGTAGAATTTGAACCTGGGCCTTCTTGATCCCCAGCACAACCCTCTGTGTACTACTGCACAATGCCTCTTCAAGTTAAGGAAGCTGTCCTGCCAACTTCTCAGGTCACTTCCCTCTTTGCCCAATCCTAGGGTCTCACCACCCCAAATTCCCTACAATCTCCTCTTTTTTATGCTCCAAATTGCCAACCTTTTCCATTTGGATTGCATGAATGTCTGCGTGTAAAGACATCACAGATCTCTTGGTAGAGTCCCTGGGAAGTGCCAAGCTCTGCTCATCAAGGAGGGTGGGCCTCCGTCATCCCAATTTTACCATCTTGGGGGAGGTCACACAAAGACTCAAGAGCTTATAGCTGGGAATGTTCCTGGCACCTATGCCCCTCAAATCATTGTCACTCAACTGCTCCCAGGAAGGTCAGAGAAGGAAAAATAAGATAAAGAAAAGCATTTGACAACATGGAGCCTTGAAAAGAGCTCTGGAGCCGAGAGACCTGGGTTTGAATCCTGCCTCGAACGCTTATTAGCTATGTGGCTGGAGACAAATCACTTATCTCTTCTGGGCCTCAGTTTCCCCATCTGTAAAATGAAGTTTGACAAGATAGACTTTGAGATCCCTTCCATCCCTAGACTGAGGAGAATGTCACTTCCCAAGGATGGCTCACCAACTGCCCTGAAGGGTTTACAGGCTTGTGCTGGAGGAGGCTGTCACCAGTTTTCCGCAATGGACATCTACCTTGGGGGATGATGGGCGTGCTCCTGTGTTAACACAGCTCTAGGTAACCTGGAGGACAGCGGGGCTGGAGCAGAAGGCTTGTCTCTTCTACTCTGTTTCTTGATTAAAGGACCAGCCTCCACGCGGGAGAAGGGCTCTCCCTGCTTGACCCATCACTGTTTCAGCTTTTCCCAGCCTCAGCCTGGGAGCACTCCTGAGGATGTTTATTTTCCTTCAGGGCCCCAGGGGGTTGGAATCCCAGGAAAATGGGGTGACATCATGGGGCAGTGACAGGCTATGGTGTCTTGCCTATTTTTATTCCCTCTTATCTGCGGGGCCCAAGAGAACAACTTTGTCTGATGACCCCTCAGAATCAGACCATATTTAGATACAAGAGGCAAACTTTCTCACACTCCTTTGCTCTGATCCAGAAACCTTCTCCCTCATGGCTGCTGCATTAGGGGTTTCAAAATCTTTTATTTTTATTTTTTTTTTGCCTGTATCAAGACAAAGTTTCTCTTTTTGTAAAAGACTAACCTCCCTGGAGTTCCTTATAGACAATATTCTGTCTCCCGCCTCCAAGACTTTGCACAGGCTGTCTCCCATGCCTGGCATGCCCTCTTTACTCCCTCCAAGATCAGTTCAAATGGCACCCCCTACCCGAAGCCTTCCCTGATCCCTCCAGAGCCCCTCTATACCCTCCCCCAACAAATTACTCTGTTTATACCAATGTGGGTATGTATATCCACTTTTTGATAGAATATAAGCTCCTTGTGGGCAGGACCTACTGCATTTTTGTCTTTGTATTGCCTGCACCCAGCACAGTACCTGGCACAAAAGAAGCCATTAATAAGGGTTTATTGGGGTGTTAGGGGGTGCCGTAGTACACAGAGCACCAGGCCTAGAGTCAGGAAGACTCATCTTTCTGAGTTCAACTATGGCCTCAGACACTGACTAGCTGTGTGACCCTGGGCAAGTCACTTCACCCTGTTTGCCTCAGTTCCTCCATCTGTAAAATGAGCTGGAGAAGGAAATGGCAAACCACTCCAGTATCTCTGCCAACAAAACCCCAAATGGGGTCGTGGAGAGTCAGATGCAACTGAAAAGACTAAACAACATTGGCTTTCCTGAGTTTAGCTTTAAGAAAGCCACAAATAGCAGACAATGCCCTCATTAGTTTACCCTTATTTGATTTTGAGGCCTAGTTGATTCATTTACACTGTAATGGATCCTTAGGCCTATGGTTACAGCTCCTCATTTGGGCAGATCCAGAGTGACAACTGGAATGTTATTACTGGAAAATATTTCAGGGCTCCCAGGCAAGTACTAGCTACCCTTGGAAACTCAATTATACTCCCTGCAGGCTGTCAGGAAACAGTATTAGTCAGAGAAAATGTGCCTATTCAGAATTCTGAGATACACATTGAAGAGGTCAGGATGCCACTAAAAACTCATCCTTCTCTTTAAATGGATGCTCTTAGCAATGGATGGATGGATGGACAGATGGACAAATAGACAGCCAGATGGTGGATGGATGGACAGATAGAGATAAACAGATGGATAGATGGATGGATGGATGGATGGATGGATGGATGGATGGATGGACAGACAACTGGATGGGTGAATGGGTGGATGGATGGATGGATGGATGGACAGATGGACAAACAGATAGCCGGATAGTGGATGGATGGATGGACAGACAGAGATAGAAAGATGGATGGATGGATGGATGGATGGATGGATGGATGGATGGACAGACAACTGGATGGGTAAATGGGTGGATGGATGGATGGATGGATGGACAGATGGACAGACAGATGGATGGGTGGATGGATGGATGGACAGATTATTTGGATGAGTGGATGGGGTAGATGTGTGGTGGAGGGTGGGGGGTATGTTTTTTACAGTTGAAGTCAACCTGCCCTAAGAGTGTTACTGTCTATTCAAGATCCCCTTTGCCTGCAATCTCCCTTCTCCAGATAATAGAATTTTAATCAATATGATTCTACTTCAGTAGTAAAAAAGGAACTCAGCAGGGCCAAGCATTATGTTTTACTACATACTTGGTTTTAATGATGCTGTGTCCAGAGTGTGTGTGCTAGAGGAAGCTAGGTGGAGCAGTAATGAGCATGCTAGATTTGTCGGGAATTAAAGTCCAGCCTTAGTCACTTATTTAGCTGAGTGACCCTAGGCAAGTCACTTCAACTTTATCTACCTCAGTTTCCTCAGCTGTAAAATGGAGATGATAACAGCACCCACCCCATGGGGCTATTGTGAGGCCCGAATAAGATAACACAGGTAAAGTTCTCTGTAAGCCTCAGGGCGCTATAGACATTCCAGCTGTCATGATGGATCTTCTTCAAAGGCATAGTCTTTCTATCAAATGACATTCTATGGGATTATTCCAGCTAAATGTCTTTTTCCTCTATCAGTTCCCAGTAAAGGATTAGATGTCCGTATGTTCTTTCAAACAATGTTTTACTTAGGACTGAACACAGAACTTCAGATGTGTCTGACCAGAGAATGGGAGAATCGGTGCCTTATCTTGAATAATATGGCTCCCTTCTCTAATCCCTAATCTTTGGGACCTGTGGACCGGAGCTGTCCATGGTGCTTTGTTTCATTTTGTTTTTTGGCAAACCCCAGGATTACAGTCCAGGATAAATCTTAAGATAAAAAAGTATTGATGAGTTAGTAGGTTGTGAACACTTTAGGAGTTTGAAAGCCTTGGCAAAGTTAGAAGGGTAGATTCATGCACTGGCTGAAGACAACCATGCACTTAAGTCGGTCCACTTAGTTTGAGAACATTCGGCAGCTGAAGGGATTGGGGATGGGAACCAGCAGTACAGGAAGAGTCTGGACCCTGTGAAGGAAGCACTCTGAGGATAAGGAAGGGTATTTCTCTTTCGTTCCTCCCACTCCCGCACCCCCTGGCATTGGCCATAGCACTGATTTGTTCACCCAGAAGGAGACACTTCATCCAGCAGTTGGAAAGTCAGTTCAAGAAAATTCAAGACACAGTTGAGGGAGCAGAGACACACAGTGTAGATAGCCAAGGATGCAGAAGGTGATCACTCTGGGCTAGAAGCAGCTTCTAAGTATCCAGAATACTAGAAGCAAGAAGAGAGAGCTGGCTGTAGACTAGAGAGAGAGTTAGCACTAGAAAACAAGACTTGAGCTGGTGTTGGCAATCAAAATGGGCTCTTAGCACTTAGTTCAACCAAGTACCCTTGAAGAGTTTGGCCTTTATTTCTTTGATTAAATTAGGAGTCCTTGACAACCTCCTTGCCTCAAGGGAAAGCCTAATTTACAAGGGTTTGAGTGACATGTTTGTGACATCAGAGGCTTTTATACCCTGTGGGTTTAAGTTGCCTCTTTGTGACAATTTTAGGTCATGTGGGTGAGTCAAGTCACATGCGCGACTCACCCTTGACCCTGAAAAAGATATAAAACCAGAGGTTGGCTTTCTCTTTTTTGGAGCTCTGACCCACAGCTGTGGTGGCACCCGTGACTCTGGGCCAGCCCTTGTTTTGAACTCCAGGGCTGAACTTAGATGTTGGTAACTATGAATTATATTTGGCCTGTCTGTCAATGTTTGTAATTTGTTTGTATTTGCTCTGAAGTTCAGGGTGCTGGCTTTTTCCCCTGAACTAAGTAAATGGTATTCGTATGCTGAATTAAAGTAAGCTTATTAGCCCCTTAACATTGCTTTCCT
>JAQQSZ010017610.1:0-10759 GCA_028646595.1 Phalanger gymnotis | reverse complement strand
ATAACCAGAGATTCTTCCACAGCCTGCATTCCCCTAGATGAGCTGTTATCCTATTCAAATGCAAGCTCGTTGTTGAAGAAATTGACTGTCATGCTTTTATATTTGTATACCCAGCATTTAGCACAGTACCAATCATATAGTAGGTTTTTAATAAATGCATTTTCATTAATTCCACCAGCATCTTTGTTGTGATCTAAAAATTGCTAACAGTAAACCTCCACAATTTGGACTCAACACTTCAGTACTTAATACAGGATAGAGGGAAGTATGAACACCATTTAAAAAATTGTGAGTCATGGCTAGACCAGACCAAATGAATATAGAAGAACTTCATTCCACGGGGAATATACACATATATACACACATACATATAAATACATGTATACACACATACATGTATGCATACACATACACCCACATACATAAAATCAGAGTATTATCTCAATTATGTGAATATTCCAAAAGAATGGAAAATATTTTCAGTAGTATTATTGCGAAGTGAAGAGAAAAGACAAACAATTGCTAATCCTATTTTTCCTATAAAAATATTTAAGAATAGCTAATATATTTATCCTTTTGGAAAATATGAAAAAGGAAGAAATAGGTTTTCAAGCATGATTTTCTGTGGCAGACACCACATGTTGGCAAATCTCTAATTTGACTGGTAGAAGATCCCACTCTCTTTGTCTTTTGCTGATTAAGGGAGAAAAAGGTATTATCTCCCATAAGCAAAGTTATTCTCTTTCAAAAAGTTGTCTCTCATTTATATTCTAACATACAGAAGAAAATTTATACTTTTAGGAATATTTACACAATGATCTTGATTATCAGCATGAAGCATGGCATAAAGTAGTGAGATGGCCTCACAAAAAGTGTTCACCCATGTTTAGGAGGCTCCCCTCCACAAAGTCCAGAGAGAAGAGAGATGATAGAAAGGTTGGGAGGTTTTGCACATGTTCTTATTTACTAAAAAAGCTTCTTCTTGCTGTGCTAAACACTAAAACATTACACGTACTTTTCATGGTATTGTAGGGGAAAAAATAATGACTTCTATTGAGCATATCTGGATACCAATTGTGCTTTTTTTTTCTTACTGTCTTTCTGAACTTGGGCAAGACATAACCTAGTTGGACCTCACTTTTCTTAAATGAAAAATTAAGAGAATGTAACTATATTGTGAGCACAATTCCATCTCTAGATCTTTTATTTCATCAAGGTACATGACCAATTAAATGATAATACCATAGCAATCTACAGATTAAATATAAAGTGTATGAAAGCTGCATTTTATGTATATTAGGACATCCAGAAAGATGGGTACTCCATTCAGTTATTCTATCAGGACACTTATTTTGGACAGGCACTTATGACAAGCAATAAACTAGTGGCAAAATTGAATAATAAAATGAGTACCATCTGGGAAATTTAAGCTATTGAACAGAGCTTTCCATGATTCCAATATGTTTGCTACAACAAAAAAAAATCATTTTTTTTCAACACCGTTATTTTTCTGGTGGTTTAATAATGCAGAAAATAATAGAACATGAAGTTTTAAAATAGTTACTGATCTAAGGACTATGTAAAAATCCGTAGCAAAGGTAAATAAGGAACATGATATTATTCCTGGTGATTTGTATATGATAACAGAGAAAGTACCTGAGTGCTGCTCTGAGAGCCACAAAATATTACCAAACTAAAGTTAAATCCCACAGTATTTTGGAATGGTGCCTCTCTGAAGGATTTATAAAATGGCACTGATAGAAATCATATAGAATAAGACAAAATGGACTTGTGATCTTTACCTTTCAGGAAGTAATAACTATGTTGATAATTCATGGACCTATCAAGGAACAGAAATGTATACTAATCTTAGGCAAAAGAGGATAATTAAAATATTAAGATGAGAATGAGCCATAATTGGCTGAGCCAAAGGAATGGCTAATGGTTAGCTGGGAGAAAATATGGCTTAGAAAAGAAATCCTAGGTATATAGAAGTATTCGAAGAGTTTTCACATAGACAAAGGCTTAGATGACTTCTCCTTGGGAGGGCAGAAATAGCAGCAAAAAGGGGTAGTTAAAGAAGATAGATTTAGGCTCATGTAATTTTAAAAATTCTTAATAATTAGAATAGCCCAAAGTGAAATGCAGGTATACTTATAGCGCTGATAACATCAAAAACCAAGGCAAAGAGTTTCTTTTCACTAGCACTTTCCAGGTAGAGCCAAATCAAAAGGCAAATCTTCTTAGGACTACTGTTTTAAGGGTCAATGTTTAGATACAGTGTGGATTAGATGTATCTTAAGGCATAATCCAACATTGAGATCCAGGGGTTCTGTACTTTAAAAAAAACTGTATATCAATATATGACTGGGAATAATTTTTATAAGAGCTTTGAGATAAATGTGTTTTCATTTTAAACAAAAATGCAAGTAAACTCATAGACCTTCTGACATCAAAATGCACAAGTGTATTATTATATTTAGGTCATGTTAGCATAACATGTTTTTAAGAATTATGAGAATTCTCTCATTCCACAGTAGAATACTTGGAATATTGAAATGTAAACAAAAATTTCATTTATATGATCTCAAATGAAAAGACCTTCATGGCCACTGAATGTTAATTAAGCTCAATTTAAAGAATCATGAATTAGATTGCAAAGATAAGATATGAAAGAGTATTTGCTAGTGGACACCCCAGGCTAATAAAGAAAAAGGAAAATAAGCTGAGACATAGCCTGTGGCTGAAGATTTCCTAAAGGAAATATACCAAAGAGATTTACTGAACTTTAGGTAGTATAGAATCAATTTGAAAACCCTAAAATCCAGACTCTAATTAAGCATCTAAATTAATGAGTGAATGATTAACTCTTATCATGAGAATAAATGATAGAAAATCATGTAGTATGTAGCATATATTCTATGGTCTTTCGGAACTTTTGTCTTAATAAATAATGCAACCCTAACTATTTGACTTTCTAGACATAGACTTCTCTAAAGATACCTGTCCTGATTTTTGTTCTCATTGAATACATTTTTAAGGGCTAAATCCCTGTGGGAGAAAGTGTCCTCCTCTTGTATCTGTCTCCACAGGAAAATATAGACTTGATTCCATCATCTCGTTAGCAGAAATAGGATTCTCTATGCTGCAGGCATTGGCACTAACACAAGTTTGATGAGCTGGTGTGCCGACATCAGTGAGCCTTTTATTGAATTACACACTCCTCTGAGCAAGCACAGTCTCTCAGTGTCTTAATGTTTTGTGCTTTGCTACCATGACTCCTACCTCTCTGATGCTGTAAGGTTCCAGACCAAGTTGAAGATATAAAGTCCTGATGAGATTATGAAAAGTTTTTTTTTAGCTATTTGGCATGCAGCTGTGGCTAGTCTATTTTGATAATAACTGATAAGTGATGTACCCAGAGAAGAATGGGAAACAAAGCCAAGTTATATAATTTAGCTCTTCAATGCCTGTTCCCTTGGAGCAACATCTCAGGGGTAAGAACAAGGACCTTTCAATTGCATGTGTGGAAGAGAATAATAAAACTCTTTTCCGGATACTGCATATTTTTTGACACAGACTGATTTCCCTCTTATGGTTCAGGAGAGTACTCATTCTCATATTTTACAGGGCATAGAGAACTGGCTGGTGAATGTCCTTCCTATTAATCATAAGCAATCTGAATAGAAGGGGAGAAGAGCTTGGAAATCATAATCCTGATCTCAGGCAGTGAAGTCTGGTAAAAGGGATTTAAAAAAAAAAAATTTCCTTTGACTGAATAGTTATTTTGCCTGGGCTGCTATCTAATGACCAAACTATTGGCTAGGGGATTTGCTGCAACGTTATTGTTGGTGGCCTGATAAAGATTATCCTAAATGTCTAAATGTCTAACCAGTCCCCAGCACATTCACCTCTAACTGAAAGTTATGCTTCTAACTGTCACTGGGCATGAAGAGGTCTAACAATAAAGTGCTTGTGTTTGGAGAGATGTATTTGTCCAGGTAATGTGCCAATAAAGTCTACCTTTATATTACATTAATAGTAACAGTCTGTTTTACATTAATATTAACATTAAACAATTATATTAATATTAACAAATACATTAATATTAAGTCTGTTTTATATGAACATTTACTGATATTATATTTATTTTGAAATGATTTTATACATTTTGTTTTGACTGAACTGGTAACTGTTTTCTAAGAGAATGCATACTAGAACTATGAATTCACTGGTAGAGGGAACCTCTGAACAGGACAGGAAATTCTCTCTTCCAATACAGACCAGCCCCTGTTCTGCAATTTAAAGAGTTACAGAGTCACTTGGGACATGCAAAAGTTAAATCATCTGTCCGGGGTCACACAGACATGTGTCAGATACCCAGTATGTATCCAAGATAGTATTTAAACCCAAGTATTCCCAACTCTAGCACTATCTCTCTTTCTGTTGTACCCTGCTGTGTTTTTCAATACTTGATATTCCTTAGGAATTAAATATTCCCAATTTTGATTACCTCAAAAGTATTCACTTTATGAAGAGTGTATCTATATGTTTACATGACCCCCCCAAAAAAGTAAAATTAGAACAAATGTAGCATGTTCTAGCCTAAGTATAGTTAGAACTAGCAACGTAATACAGTAGAGGCAGTTAGGTGGTGTGGGGGATAGAGCTCTGGACTTCTAGGAAAACCTGATTTCAAATAGGGCCTTGGACACTTACCAGTTGTGTGGCCCTGAATATGTCATTTAACCTCCATTTGTCTCAGTTTCATAATCTATATAACAGGAGTAATAATAACATCTACCTCTCAGAGTTGTTGTGAGCATCACATGAGATAATATTTGTAAAGCTATTAGCATAATGCCTTCCCCCGAGTCAGCACTTAATAAATTCTTATTTATTTTATCAGAAAGAACACTTGGATTTGGAGTAAGGAGTTCCCTGGTTTTAAATCTTATCTGTCAAACTTCTTATAAGGCTGATCATGGCCAAGTCATTTAACTTTTATGAGTCTTGAAAGGAAGAGACAATATCAGATGTACCTGTTGCTGGTGAGATGACCAATCCATAGGGCTCTAAATGATTGTCAGCTATTTTTATCCAGCTACATGACTGTAGCTAAACATACACACACACACACACACACACACACACACACACACACACCCCATAATAATACTTTTGAAGTTTAGTCACTTATAATTAATAACTTTAATATTTATTTTAAACTTATTAGAAAATAAACAGAAAATCTCCTTAATATAAATAAGTCCCTCTAAAATGTATATTAAATATATATTATAATATGTCTTTAAAGTTTTAAAAATAAATGATGCTAGGAAGTATGATCAGCTTCAATTCATGCAAATATTCAAAGTGTATGAATTTAAAATCCAATTTTAAAACAACCCAAATTCTGTAGGCTATATATACCCTTTCTGTTGGCAGTAAGAGCAGCAAGAAGTTATCGAGAAGTTAACGTACAGATGGATCCTTCTTTCTTCCACTTACAAGGGTCTGAATTATACTAGTCCTCACAAGTACAGTATACATTTTATAAGTATGAACAATAGTTTAACCATATAATATATCATGAAAATTATTCATATTTTCACAATTGCTCAGGTATTAGTAGTAAGCTATTACAGGTCAGAAGAGGAACAAAAATGGTTGTTGTTTTTGTTTCTTGTTTGTTTGCTTTTAGGTAAGTGCTACCTCCAGCAAGTGAGACAAATTTGTAAAGTAAATAAAGGTTGAATTTAGCCATTTTCCTTTGTACTACTTCCTCCATATTCCCCTCAGATAAACAATCTTTTCATGCCTTCTAGCTATCCAAAAACTCCCACCTCAGCAATCTATATGAGGGCCATCTTTTTACATTGTGTCTTATTTTCCAAACTTGCCTTTTCCTTCCTTTTATTCTTTCTGCCATAATCTAAACTCTTATTCTCACAATTCACAGATGTTAGGATCTCATTATCTGTTTAACTCACAGTGAGTAGATGAAACCATACTGTATACCCAAGCACCTTGTTCATTACTGTAGGTCTCCTCACTGGAAGTAGTTTTATTTTACATTTTAAAATGAGCAAAGAGGTTCATTTTGAAATTTGGGGTTGAGGCTTATAATTTAAATAAGCCACTACATATAAGCTTTGATTTTTCTGTATACTGCTTAGTATTGGGATTTCTAAATGCATAGAAGAAAACCCTCAATATTATACAGTCATCTGTCTTTAAAAGGAAAATGGGAAGAAAGTAAATACTGATGCATTTGGCAATTTGTACCCTTAACTAATTCATTTCAAGACTTTATTCTACTGAACCAAGCCTAACAAAAAGAATCTTAAGTAAAATACATTTTACACTTTATATTTTAAAAATATTCTCTGTCAAATTTCAAGTCTCTCTTTAGTGTCTGACCAGGAAAGCCTGAGTACTATATTCGTGCACAAGAAATGAAAGGAAAATAAAGAAAAAAGCAGAGAAAAGCCTCCATTATGTTGGATGAGTGTCTATGGAGAATTTGCAGAATGTCATGAACAAGAATTAGACATGACAAGAACATCAGTCAGTCAATAACTATTTATTATGTGCCCACAACAAGCCAGGCACTGTGAGAAGTGTTAGCGATATAAAGAAAAGTTTAAAAAAATATATCCTCGCTCACAGTCTGATGGGGGAAACAACTATTTTATGCAAGTTTATTATATAAGTTTAATTGGAAATAATCAAACAGAAGATTGATTAGGGTTAAAGGGGACCAAGAAAAGCTTTCTGTAGAAGTTGGGACTTTAGCTGGGACTTGAAGGTAGCCAGGGAAGCCAGAAGATGGAGATGAGAATGGAGACCATTCCAGGTATGTTGGACAGCCAGTGAAAATGCCATGAGTCGGGAGATGGAGTGCCTTGTGAAAGAACCAGCAAAGATCCCAGGATCACTGGTCCATTAGGGTTGGGGTCAGTTGGCCACAATCTACACAGAAAAGAGAGTATTCACAACAATGAAATCATGAATCTATTCAATTCTATATTGAAGAAACCTGCAAGTATAGCTGTTTGGATCATAGTTCCAACTTTGGAGCTGGCTTATAATTTTTAAATAGTTCATTTAGAATTATTTTTCTTGGTTTCTTCAATATTGAGAGTACAAAAAGATTTATCTTTTCCTGGCTTCCAGAAGTTACAATTTAAGGCATTCTGTTGAGGTGTTTTTTTTTTCAATTTTGCAATTCAGACAGCATGTAGTAGTAGTTAGAATGTCAATTTAGAGTCAGAAAAGGCAGTATTTAAGTCTCATCTCAGACATATATTAATTAGTGTAGGGGCAGGGCACTTAGCTTTTCATTATCATGAGCAACATTCCAAGGCTTTAAGGCTCTATATTGGTGACTAGCTTTTGTGAATTGAATTTTTCATAATCAGAGTTTTCCACACTGACAAAAGCATGTGTTGGGTCACTCACATTTTCTCAGTAATGCAAAGAGAAAGAGACGGGATGGGAAGGGACAAAAGGAAAGAAGGAGGGAAAGTGGAAGAGAGAAAAGGAAATGAAAAAGTTTTTAAATGGGAACATAAGTATCTATTTGTAGATAGGCTGATTGGCCCAACACAAATATAAAGAAAAATCTGGGAGTCATACGTGTATGTTTGTACAAAAATCTTAAAATTATTTTTTTTTATGATTTGAACAAATCAGCTATTTTATACTGCCCTTCTGACTAAGTAAAGCCAGGTTTTCAAAATTGTCACACAAATGTTTTAGGGGCTTGTTCTAAGTCAAACTAGTGTTATACTGGTATTTCTGATAGACATACTTAATGTGTAATTGATTATTTCCCTCATGCAAGTGAGATATATGTTGATTTCAAAGCAGAGAGTTTTTTTGTGTTTGTGTTTGTTTTTAACAGTAATCTTCCTAGCCTCATACTTCCATGCATGTGTTTTAATGCATTTTGGACTGATATGGGGGTGATTTATTTGATGATAATTTAAACACAAATTCATAATTAGCTACATTTGCAGGAGATCTCATAGTGATGCCACTGCTACTGTCCTTATTGGAATGGAAAGAACTCCAAAGAATCTTGCCAGTTAATTACATGCTTCTAATGAGATATTAGATCAGGCGTGATAGTCTATCTTTCAAGTGGGATACTGATAAATTCTACAGAAATCTAACTCTCACTTTGTCAAGAATAGCCCTGCTCCTAAGTTTCAAATCTTGAACCCCAGAGATTGTTACTCTCAATGGGATCTCTTTTTAATCTTCTTTTAGACACCTTGAGAGGATCATAGCTAATGACTCACATACAAAGAATGGGATTCCAGCCACTACATAAATGAGAGTCCTAGAAAGACAGAATCGGTAGCCAGTTATGCCATTATTATGACCTCACTACAAACCATTTTGTAATCAGGACTCTCACACTAATGTCAAGTTAAAAAGGTTACTGAGATAGCAGCAACTGCCCCTAGATGATGCCAATTAGCAGCTGTTCTATTAGAGATTATCTCAGCTTTATTTTCTGTCCCTTCACTTCTACAGCTGTTTGGCCAAAGGTGTTTGTACCCCAGGAGAAAAATTATAAAACATTATGCAATATATTATAAATGACTATATATGAGCTTTCAGCTGATGAGAGTGTTAAACACAGTGATGAGCAGCTTATCACTGTTTTAAAATCAGATGACTTTCTCAGAGTGGAGAGTTGTTCCAGGTTGCTTTATATCAAGGAAAATAAGAATTGAAGGAATATGTGGAGGCAAGAGGACTGTTCCATGTTTGAAATTTCCCTTTCCTTTTTCCCAAGTTCAGGTAAACAATAGTATATGAGTATATGGGAATCAAATACTACAAGATGGCCATGGGATGATGGAGGAGGGGAGTAATGTCTAGTACAGTAGAAAAAGTAGCTGTATTTTCAGTGAATGGGTAAATCACTAATTATCTTTGGACCTCATTTCTTTTTTTTTCCTTTGGAGAGGGGGAGGGCAAGGCGATTGGGGTTAAGCAACCTGCCCAAGATCACGCAGCTATTGTGTCAAGTGTCTGAGGCTGTATTTGAACTCAGGTCTTCTTGACTCCAGGGCTAGTACTGTATTCACTGTGCTACCTAGATGTCCTTTTCTTTCCTTTAAAAAAAAATTAACTTTTTTTTCAGTCAGTCAATTCACCTTCTCTCCATCCTACCTCTCTGCACCCCAATTGAGAAAGAAAGGAAAAAACAAAAATCTTGTTACAAACATGTCACTAAACACTGGGAGAAGAAATTTTACAAAACAAATTTCTGCATTGGTCATGTTCTTCCAAAAATATCTCACTCTGAATTCTGAGTCTTTCACCTCTCTGTCAATACCTAAGCAAAAAGTTTCATCATAAGTCCTCTGGAACTGTGGTTGGTTATTATACTAGTCAGAGTTCCTAGTTCCTTCAAGGTTATTTTTCTTTACAATATTGTTGCCATTGTATACATTGTTCTCCTAGATCTGCTCCCTTCCTTTTGTATCAGTTTAAACAAGTCTTCCTAAGTTTCTCTGAGACCATCCTCTTCATCATTTCCTATAACATAATTATGTTCCATTAGAATCACATACCATGACTTGTTCATTCTTTCCCTATTTAAATCAGTTTCCAAATCTCTGCAACCACAAAATTAGTTGTAAATAGTTTTCGCATATTCTGGATTTTTTTGCATATTCTGTTTCGTTTAGGACTAAACCTTCCTGTAATCCACCCTTGTTGTTTCTTCTCCCTTCTACATGATCCCTCCTATTTCCCTGTTAAGTACAATGTTTTTCTGTACCCAATTGTCTATATGTTTTTCTCCTTTGACCAGTTCAAATGAGAGTAAGGTAAAAGCATCATCTGCACTCCCTTCTCCTTTCTCTGATTTTTGTATAGACTTGCACAATACAATTATGAGATAATTTTACCCAATATAACTCTCACCTTCCAGTATATTCTGCTTTCTCTTTTCCCTTTCTTCTTTTAAGACCATAAGATTATAATAGAACCACCCCCAAGCCTTCTGTCTAATTTCTTTTTCTCTGTAACTGCCAGTGGTGATAGGCTTCAGAGGAGATATATGTATCATCTCCCGGAATTAGAATATAAACAGGTTTTTCCTTTGTTTAGTCTCTTATGATTGTTTTTTTTTTTTTACGTTTACTCTTTTATGTTTCTCTTAATTCCTGTATTTGTACTTCACATTCCTATCCTGCTCTTGTCTTTTCATCAGGAATGCTTAGAAGTTCTTTATGTCATTAAAGTTCCATTTTGTAGATTTATAAGGCAACTAGGTAGGACAGTGGATAGAGCACTGGGTGTGGAATCCAGAAGACTCATCTTCATGGGTTCAAATATGGCCTCAAACACTTACTAGCTGTGTGAGCCTGGGCAAGTCACTTAACCCTGTTTTTCCCAGTTCCTTATCTGTAAAATGAACTAGAGAAGGAAATGGCAAAGCATTCTAGTATGTTTGTTAAGAAAACCCAAAATAGGGTCACAAAGAGTTAGACATGACTGAAACAATTGAACAATAATAACATGAGACCATTGAGAAAATGTACGTGATTTTATTCTAGTTTGAAAAATAAGTTATTCTTGGTTATAAGGCTATATCCTTAGCATTTTGGAATATTACATTCCAAGCTCTCCTCCTTCTTTAAACCAGTAGTTGCTAAATCATGTGTAATCTTTACTGTGGCTCTTTGGTATTTGTATTTTTTCATTCTGAGTTCTGGTGGCATTTTTTTTT
>JAQQSZ010017609.1:0-10761 GCA_028646595.1 Phalanger gymnotis | reverse complement strand
AAGGGAGTTACAGGAAGAAATAGACTGCAAAACTATAATATTGGGAGACCTCAACCTTCCCCTTTCTGAACTTGATAAATCTAACCTCAAAATAAATAAGAAAGAAGTTAAGGAGGTAAACAGAATTTTAGAAAAGGCAGATATGATAGGCCTCTGGAGAAAACTGAATGGGGATAAAAAGGAATATGCTTTCTTCTCAGCAGTACATGGCACATACTCAAAAATTGACCATGTACTAGGGCATAAAAACCTCACAATACAGTGCAGAAAGGCAGAAGTAGTCAAAGCACATTTTTCAGATCATGATGCAAAACAATTATTTGTAACAAAGAACCATAGAAAAATAAGCTAAAAATTAATTGGAAACTAAATAATCTAATTCTAAAGAATGAGTGGACCAAAGAACAAATCAGAGAAACAATTAATAACTTCATTCAAGAGAATGACAATAATGAAACAACATACTAAAACTTATGGGATGCAGCAAAAGCAGTTCTTAGGGGAAGCTTTATATCCCTAAATGCTTACATGAATAAAATAGGGAAAAAGGAGATCAATGATCTGGGCATACAGCTGAAAAAGCTAGAAAAAGAGCACATCGAAAATCCCCAATTAAATACCAAATTAGAAATACTAAAAATCATAGAAATGTCATTTTTGTTGTTAGCATTATTACTCCTTTCCATATTCACCCTGAGGCTTACTGCATGGATAGTGATGGATGTGTTGACATACAGACAGGACAGGGTTGTCACTATACACCTGCCCAGGCAGTATTGGGTCAAACATGCTGTGACCCATCACGGGTGGCAGTGACCGTGGGGTGAAGAGCCAAATATATGAGATATGCCTCTCATTACTGTGTGGGGTTATGAGCTTCCAGGGAATCAACAAGACAGGAATTCAGTGGGACTGACAGGTCCAAGGGACCTAGGGGCTGGCTGTGAGGGACAGGGACAGGGAATCTGGTTATAGGAAGAGCCTTATGTTAGGTTTCAAAGATTCTAGGATTCAGAACTGGAGGACACCTTGGAGCTCATCTAATCCAGCCCCCTCATTTCATAGATGAGGGGGCTGAGACCCAGAGAAGAGAAAGGACTTGTCCAAGGTCACATGTAGCTCCCCCGATGCCAAAGACGCACTCTTTCTTGAATGTCCCTCTCTGGACCTCAGTGTCCTTCTCTATAAAATAAGGGTGGGTAGGGCTGGATTTTTTTCTGAGGGCCCTTCTAGTGCTGAGGTTCTATGATTCTATTTTAATCCAGACTGATCTCTTTCTCTTCTGAAGGTCGAAAAAAACCACATTGTCCATTGTTCTCTACAGGATATTTGATTCTTTCCACTCTTATCTTGTTCTAGGACTTTGATTTTTGACTCCCTGGGGATCCTAGGACACTCGTAAGGACAAGGACGGGGTCTTACACTGTCCTGTCTTCCCTAGAGCCTAGCCCAGTACAGGGATGAGTATTCAGCTTGATGTCTAAGCAAAGACTTTTGAAATGCAATTGGATTTAAGGAGGAAAACTCAGACTTTGACCTGTGCCTTGCCTCATGTCCCTAAAGAATTAAAGATAATTTCCTTCGCTGACATCCAATGCCCAGTGATCTTTTAGGGGATTAACTGTACTTCCCTCCCTTTATGGTCAGGATAACTGTGCCAGGAAGGATTGAGGCAGGATAGTGTTCTGGAATGAACACCGAATTTGGAGGCTGAGGACCAAGGATCGGATTCCACCTCTGCTGTGTACAGCTTTGCATGACTTTAGACAAGCTCCCTCCCCTCTCCTGACCTCAGTTTCATCCCTTGTAAAGCAAGAGGATTGGACTAGATAATCTCCACAGTCCCCTGCCTGTCTAAAAGTCTGTGATTCTGTCTGGGCACAGGGCAGGAGAAGAGATGAGCCTATCTATCTAATGGACAAGATGACATACTGGAGGGAATGCTGGCTTTGCAGTCATGAAAACCTGGCTTCAAATCCAAGCCTCTGAAATGTATTGTCAATCTAAGGCAAATCATTCTACCTCTCTGAGGCTCAGTTTCTTCATCCGTAAATGGGTAATAATAACTTATTGTACAAACAGCATGAGGTTGTTGGGAGTGAGAGACATGATTATTTCTCTCTTGTGTTAATAACCAGTTATTGAATTGGGACTCAGATTTTCCCTCTTCCTACTTCCTCATTCAGAAATCAGCCCCTGGAGGTTATCCTTTGAAGGTTATCCCTTAGAAGGGCAGGGCTGAAGATAAGATGAAATCTTGGGCAGATGCACCCCTCTGGGAAAATTTGTATCTGATCAAAAGGTAAAGAAATTCTAGTTTAGGTAAATTTGTGGATTCTGGCCCATTATGTTTTAGTCAGACGGGTTAGAAGTTTGACCAAGACTGAATGATTAGTCATGTCCCCCAGACCCTCATTAGAATAAACTTTCCTCTCATTATAATATTCATTCTCTTATTACTTGTTAACCAATCAGATTTGATCTCCACCCTTAGGACCAACCACTCTTCCAAGGGCATATAAGCATTGAGTGGGTTCCATAGGGGTTCTTGGTTTAGGAGAGACAGCCTAATGACCCTTTCATTAATTATGTGCTAGCACTAATTAATAAAATGATTAATTACCTAGAAACTATGTCTCTTGAACTTTTTATACAACACAAGAACATTAAATGAGATAACATATGCAAAGTGCTTTGCAAACTTCAATGTGCTGCATAAATGTTCTTATGATTTAAAAAAAAAATTCATCCCTCTCAATTCAGACCCCAATTTGGGTGTTCTTAATCAGCTCCAAATGAAGGATCCTGGAAAAAAAAAAAAGAAGCAGTGGGTTCCTGACTCACGGCTTATGGACTAAGACACAAGTGTCAGACTCTGGCCTTCTAGCCACGTGTGTTCACAAAACTTCCAAGTGCAGTGGGAAGCAGATTAAAACGTAATTGAGAATGGCATGGCTGGCTGGTTTCTAAGTCAATATGGAGCCCTCAGGGAGCCATTTCTATTTGAGTTTGATGCCATTGAGTCACTGAAAAGTGTCTTCCAGCCTCTCCAGTTGGCTTCCACAGAGAGGCTTTGGCTACCTCCCCACTCAACTGACCTGAGCATCAGAGGTCCCTTGTAGCTATTGAGAAAACATTCAGTCATAGTCTGTGGATAGCTCTCTGGACTGATATCTCTAGATGGCTGCTTCTGTTCTGACTCTGGGTTTCACAGAATCCTAGACTGTCAGAGCTAGAAGAGCCCACAGAATTCATCAAATCCAACACTTTATTTTTTAATAGAGGACACTGGGGCCCAGAGAAAAGAAGGGTTTCACCCAGATGAGTTAGTGGCACAGCCAGGACTTGGACCTAAGCCTCCTGACTTCCAAGTCCAGGGCTCATTCCATTAAAATGTTGCCTCTTGGGACTCCATAGAAACTCTTCAGATTCTGGAGAGGGGGCAAGATTGAATAATTAAATTCAAGAATCAGGGTAGGCTAATTGCATTACTAACTTGTATGAGTCCTTGAAGGCTACTGGCAAAACCTCCCACCAAGGGCAGGACTCCCGTCTTCAACATTCATCATAAGTAATCATTTAGCCTCCCTTCTAACGTGCTTAATAATGGGTAACCCACTGCCCCTGGAGGCAGCCCTTTCAGTTGTTAATAGTAATAACACTACAGTGTTCTGAGCCTTACAGAGCAGTTTTCTCACAATTTTATTAACTCCATTTTGCAGATGAGAAAACTGAAGCTTGGAGAGAAAGCACCATCTCCAGAGTCCTGTGTTGAGGCAGAGACTTGAACTCAGGTCTTCTGACTTAAGTTCATCAGTCATTCCAGGGATGGAGGAGAAACTTCCAGCTCTGATATTCTGTGTTCTAACTTTTCTCCTCACGTTAAAGTGACATCTGTCTCCCTATAATTCTGCCCCCCTGTTACACCCAAATAAAGTCCACCAATTATCACCTTTGAGCCCACCATTAATCCCCTTTATATTTTGTCTTTGTCCTTGTCCTATACTCTGTGTTGGCTTGAACCCGAGGCAAATTCTGGGTAGATTGCCCAAAGCTAGTCCCTTGAACCCCTTTTTCCCTTTATCAGCATTGCAACAGCATTATATGCAAAGATTAGTCCCAGGATCAGTCCAAGTTCATCTTAAGGAAGGACCACCCTGTTACCAAATAGGGTCCACACACCCTGGGTTATGGTGCAACTGTTCCCCTGACCAAGCTAGGTCAAGCTAGGTCCCCCCACCGAGAACATAGCTGACTGAGCAGACGATACAGAGGTCCCCCACCCTTCACCCAGAACATGACCCTGGCCTGTTCTGGGGAATTCCACTGCCTTTGCCTCATGTCTCTCCACCCTGTACCCTCCACCCTGTTCTAGGAAACAGATCATGACCTAGGAGGGACTCCCATGTCACAAGAGGTTTGCACCCCTGTACCCTTGTGCCATATTTCCAAATTAGCCCTGAGCTATGGAGCCAACCAATGGCTGATGTTTGCTTATGTACATCATTGCTTCTGCTAGTGACCCTCCCTAATTGTGTAATTGTGGTTTTTACCTTTATAAGCCTTGTAGTCCCTCAGTTGGGGGTTGCCTGATTTGAGTGTATACTCCAAGTAGTCGTGCACTTGATCAATAAGTCCACACTTAAAACTTACCTTGAACCCAGGTCTCGGCTTGCTGTTATTTTCTGCACAACACCCCCACACACTGTTCCTCATTTTACTTAAACGAAGCCTCCACTATGTACTTACTCCCTTAGGGATGAATACAACTTAAAATTTTTTTGAGGGGGGAAGGCAGGGCAATTGGGGTTAAGTGACTTTCCCAAGGTCACACAGCTAGCAAGTGTGTCTAGTGTCTGAGGTCAGATTTGAACTCAGGTCCTCCTGACTCCAAGGCTGGTGCTCTACTCACTGCACTACCTAGCTGCCCTACATAAATTGAGTCTTAATGTGAACTGAAGCAGGCTGTCATTTAAGACCAATACGGTGACTTTGGGTCCCCTGGCACCCTCTAGGATCAACCTGTGAAGAAAGCAAAACAAACAAACCAGATCTTACTGATGATAGTAGTCAGGGAGGGGACACAGAGTGGGAGAGGAGGACAAAAGGGAGTCAAACCTTTCTGAGTCTTAAGTCTTCAATGGAAGAATCAATCACCCAAGTTGCCTTTCTCACTGGAACATCTCAGCCCCTTCATGAGACTAAGGCTATGTCTATACCAATTCAAAGGAAATTGCTGACGACATGAGTCAGGCACCAGATTTGAAATGAAAGTGCCTGGGTTCTATCTGCTACTTCGTACTACCTGTGTGACCTTGGATAGATAACTTCTTTATAGGCCTCAGTTTTCTTATTTGCAAAACAAGGAGGTTTAAATTAGATGATCTCTAAAATCAATTCTGCTGTTAAGTCCTGTGAATCAAAAGACGATCAGAATCAAATGGCAGTAAGTCCATAGTATCAGAGGAAGAGGGGTCCTTAGATATGGAATGTTGGAATGTTAGAAACCACCTTATCCCCTGGTCCTTCCATATCACCCACCATGGTCCCCTTCTTCTCCCTCTTTACTTGTCTAATTTCCACTTGTCCTTTAAGACTCAATTCAGATACCACCTCCTGCATTAAGCCTTCTGTAACACACACACACACACACACACACACACACTCCTTCACTCTACTGGCAACAGCTTTCCTGCTCGGACCTCACACTGCTTTTTACTCACTGGTTACTACTCCAGAGGGAGCTAGGTGACACAGAGGCTAGAGTGCTGAGCCTGGAGTCAGGAAAACCTGAGTTAAAATCTGGCCTCACATATTTACTAGCCGTGTGACCTTAGGCAAGTCACTTAACATCTGTTTGCCTCAGTTTCCACATCTGAAATGAGGATGGTAGTAATAGAACCTACGTCCTAAGACTATCATGAGGATCAAGTGAGATAATGTTTGTAAAGTGCTTAGTACAGCACCTTCGACATATTTCTGCCCTTAATAAATGCCTGTTTCCCTCTTTCCTACTCTTCAAATATGTAGAGCCCATCATGTAATATTATGTATGAATCATCTTTATTTGTATCTGATTTGGCCAACTAGACTTCAAGTCTTCTACGTCTAATGATTTCCATGTGAAATCAATTTTACTTTGTTTTTGTATAAATGCCTTTGTTTTCATGCTGATCCCTATGTCCTTTTTTGTCTGTCAAACTATGGCCCTTCCTTTTTCTTTTATTATTACCTTTTATTTTGTATTACCTTCATTCCCGAATATATTCCTCCTGTCTCCCCTAACCAGAGGACCACCCTTTACAAAGTATAAAAAAAAGAAAGACAAAAAAATTAATTCAGAAAACATAACAAACCTAACCAACACATGAACCGAGTCTGATAGCATATGCAGTGATCCACACCCATAGTCCCCCATTCACATACACACACACACACACATACACCACAAAGAAGGGAGAAAGGTGTATTTTGTCATCTTTTTTGGGTGGGTAGGTGGGGCACTTATGCCCTCATTCTTCAAAGAGCAGCTCAAATTTCATTTCCCCCATGAGGTCTTCCCTACCAATGTGGTATAATATAAAGGGTGCTCTTTTAGGAGTCAGAGGCCTTGACTCAAGACTCACCCCTTGTGCTTACAACCTATGTGACCTTAGGTAAGTTAGCTAACCAGTCTGTGCCTAAGCATGCTTATCTACAAAATAAAGACATTAAACTAGATGAACCTCTAAGGTGCTTTTCCACTCTAAGGCTAAGATTCTAATGTTCCCTCTAGGTGGTGATGCCTTCCCTGACCCACCCCCACCCCTGCCCGGGTAATTCGAGAAAGGAGGGAGCAGTAATAACTGGAGGGAATCCAGGCAGGCTTCGCAGAAGAAGTGGCTCTGAATCGAGCCTGAAAGAAAGATGAGGATTCTGAGAGGTGACACTGAGGAGGGAGTGCATTCCAGAAATGGGAGAACCTTGCATTACAGCACAGAGAGTGAAGATGGAGTGTTGAGTTTGGGACCAAAGAACAGGCCAGTCTGGCTAGAACATAGAATTTATAGAAAGGAGTTATGTGGAAAGGTAAGTTGTAGCTAGATTTTAGGATGCTTTAAGGAGTTTGTATTTATTCCTAAAGGCAATAGAGAGCCACAGAAAGTTTTTGAGGGAGAGTTAGTAAATCTAAGAGAGAAGTTTCAGTTTAGTGGTGGAGTCAAAAGCAGATGGCCAGAGGTTTGAAATGAGTGGGTGGTGAGAAAGTGGAGGTAATTAGGATGGGGGACTTTTCCCAAGTCCAACTAAGAGTTAGAATTCCTAGGAATAAGGAGGAGGGATGGAGAAATAGCTTGAATAAATGTCAGTGTCAAGGGAAGATTTGTTAAGGATGGGGGAAATGTGAGAATGCTTGTAGGACATGAGGAAAGAGCCATTAGACAGAGAAATGCTTAACATGAGAGCAAATGATCAAAGGACCAAGTTCCCAGAGGAGATGAGAAAGGCCAAGACTGAAGGCATAAGTAGTGAGGTCGACCTTGGTAAAGAGAAGGGTCACTTCTTCCTCAGAGATTAGCAAAGCAGGGAAAAGTGGTAGATTATGCGGAGAAATTTTGAGGTATGGAGTGAGGGAGATGGGGAAAACTCGTAGCAAAGAGCCTGGTTTTATCTGGGATATGAGAAGCACTCCAAGAGAGATGGGAGAAGGGTTAATGCAGGGAGCTTGAAAGGGGAAGAGAAGCCCTGAAAAAGCCATAGAAGGGAATGACTAGAGAATCAATCAGGGAGTTATAAAGGATTTGGCATGCAATGGTGAGGACATAGTTGAGATGAGGACATAAATTTGTATTGGACCCTGTTGGTGTAGTGGCATGGCTTCCTCTAATAGCATTCAGCAGGAAATTAAAAGGGGGATGAGAAGGGGGATGAGGTGAGGGGAATAATTTAGGAATGAGGTTTGTAAGATTAGGAACTCCAAAGAGCAAAGAGGCAAAAGATTAAAAAAACATTGTATAGTTGAACTATCCAACTAGTGAACAAGTTCAATTTCACTTATAGAGTCAAGATTATTAAGGGAAGAAAATAGGGACAGAGCATATTATAGACTGGGAGAACAGGGAAGGGAAGAAGGAGTGAAGGCTGTAGAGAAGGAATAGGTTCTGGAGTACTGAGACACAGGAAGAGAAGGATGGACGGGAGATTATTATCCAAAAGGGGAACTCTCAGAGTTCAAGATATATGGAGGTGGACCATGCATTGATGATGATGAAGTTTCAAGTGAGACCACCCCTTGGGTGGCTGAGGCACAGGGAAGGTGCATGGATGTATTCACATAATATTAATTTATTTCAACTGAACTTTTGTTAGAAGCACCTACTATGCATTAGGTGTACAATTATCTGTGTAGATGTTTTTATCTGTAGATGTAGATGTTTTTATCTGTGTAGATGAGCCCTGGCTCCTTCCCTAAATGCTGAATGTCTTTGAACACCAAGCCCAAGGTTCTGAATATAGTAAGTGCCTAATAAATGTTTACTAACATATGTTGCCTGGCATATTTTGTTGTACCATATCATATCCCAGGAACTGCTTGAATTTCAGCATCATCTGGCAGGTGTGGAAGGAGGAGATGGAGAAGGTATTAAGGTTTTCCCTTAGATGTCACTCCTTAGGCTGGCCATATTTAAGGGAAATGAGACATCATGGTTAAGTCTCCATAAAGGTAATGCTAGAAGACCCATCCAGAATTAGTTCCCTAAAATCCTATCCACCCCTTACAGAGGAAGGGAGACAACCATTAGCACAAAGAAGAAGCAGCTTTCTTGGAGTCGCCCTCCAGCCTATATACTTTTCTAACCATAGGGAACCTCCTCCCTATGAGTAGATCCCCAGCCAGGGACAGGTCAGTATTGAAGACTACCACCATGATTGGTCCCTTTCTTGGCTAGCTTCTCTTTCACAAAGGGCAGGTTGTACAAAATGGGAGCCCCATCAGATCGACCTGTGTCCTCCATCAAAGGGAACCTTGGTGATACATTGTAGGCCACCTATCACAAAGAAAATGTTTGAAATCTCTAGGGAGATTGCATGCCTTCAGTGAACATGGACCTGGGTTCTTTCCTTCTGCCTAGAACAAAGAACCATAATGCCTTCTTTCTTCTTTTGAACAGGAGGAAATAGCTCCTTACCTCTGGTCTACCTTGCCTGAGATTATAGGCCCACTCATGACAAACTTAATGAGTTAGCTGCTACCTTCTTCTGCTCCTAGCCCTAACACGAGTTAATCCAGGGGTGGGGAACCTGTGGCCTCCAGGCCCTCTAGGCCCTCTGCCTGAAGTCAAAGGGCTGCACCTGAGGACCTAGAGGGCCACGCGTGGCCTCAGGGCCACAGGTTCCCCACCCCTGAGATGATCTTTTCATGGACCTGCTGTCTGTCCACTTTAGTAGGAAATAGTGCTGAGCATTAAGCTTTGGACTTAGGAGACCTGGACTTTAGGAAAGCAGTGTAGTAAAATGGAAAGCCCTCTGGCTCTGGAGTAAGAGTACCTGGGTACAAATCATGTCTCTGATGCGTACTATCTGTGTAACCTTGGACTAATCACTTAACTGCATCTTCTGTAAAATGAAATGGCTGGACTACACACCCTTTGGTCCCTTCTAGTTCTAAATCTATACTTTGGTCCCCCAGGCCTGTCCCTAACATCCTGTATGAAGTGATTTCTCCACCTTGGGACTCACTTTCCTAATCTATGAAACTTGAATTAATAATTGGGTTCCCTACCTGATAGATGCCATTATGAGGAAAGCACTTGGTAAAAGTTGAAGCACTATAAAAAGCAGAGTTGTTATGTGTTACATAACTATGTCACACCCAGGAAAACTGTCACTTGACTTTCTGCTTAAGTTCTTGGCCTCTCCTTCCTTAAATGCCCTCCTCAGTCTTTCTCACAAATCCTCATTTCCTTCTGCTCATACTTGTTCAGCTGGAGCCCTGGGCCTTGGAGGCCATGCATGAGTCCCTAGGTCATCACTCCCCTATTTCAAATTCTTTCTTTGACTCTCAAGAAGATTCTATGTTCAGGACTCCCATAGGATTCTATGTTCAGGGTCAGCAGGGCCCAGCAGAGCTCAATGGCCCCCAAAAGCATTGTGATCACTGAAGCTCAGAGAGGCCAGTGTCCCCACCTAGCAACAAGGTTGACAAGGCCACACTCAAGAACATGGAAGACAAGAGAACTCTTTCTAAGAAATGAACCAGAGAAACATGAAAATCAAGCCTCTATGGGGCTGTAGGGAACATCAAGTCATTTCCCAATCATTGTAGGAATCCTCTCAATTTCCTGGCACTGAATCTTCTCAACCGTGAAGGTTATCAGATCAAAAGCCACCTCTCCCATTGTCTGTCAGCCAGAAGACATCTTTCCTTCCCTGGGCATTACATGATACCTTGTTTTCACATCTTTTGTTCTAGTTATCTGCTTATTTATCTTCATTGTAAGCTTCATGAGGATAGGAGCTACATCATATTCATCTCTGTGCTTCCCTCAGTGCCCAGAACAGAGCTCAGAAGAGGAAAGAGAGGAAGAAAGAAGGAAAGAGAGAAAGAGAGAGAAGAAAGAAGGAAAGAAAAGAAAGAAAGGGAGAGAGAAAGAAAGGGAGAGAGAAAGAAAGAAAGGGAGAGAGAAAGAAAGAAAGGGAAAGAAAAAAGAGGGAGTGAGAGAGAGGGAGGGAGGAAAGAAGGAAAAACAGAAAGAAGGAAAGATGGAAGGAAGGAAGGAAGGA
>JAQQSZ010017608.1:0-10761 GCA_028646595.1 Phalanger gymnotis | reverse complement strand
TTATTGCAAAATCTCTTGGTAAATATGAAATTATCTGCATGGAGGACTTGATCCATGAGATCTACACTGTTGGCAAGCACTTCAAAGCTGCCAACAACTTCCTGTGGCCCTTCAATTAATCTTCTCCACGAGGCAGAATGAAGAAAAAGACTACGCATTTTGTGGAAGGCGGAGATGCTGGTGACAGGGAAGACAAGATCAACAGGCTTATTAGAAGAATGAACTAAAGGTCTCTACCATGATTATTTTTCTAATGGTCTGTTAATAAAAATGCCTGTGACAAAAAAAAATGTATTTCAGAAAAATACAGTTGTTTGAAAACATCGCAGTGTTATTAAAGAATAATTTATGATTTCATCATCCCTTGCTTTAAAGACTTGTTTGCTTTGTCAAGTTCCTGACTCATGGTGATATTATAGGTCAAATGATCTAGCCAATAATCCTCCTTCTCTTTTAAAAGAAGAATATATACATGTAATGACTTGGTTATAATACAATACTATATGGCTACATGATGCAGTATTACATCATCAAAATTTCAATGAAGAAACCCCAACAAATTTATAAAAAATAATTCAATACAAGGTATGTCATATATACATATATATGTATATGTACATATGTATACACACATATACATATACATATACATACATTCATATACATACACACTTATACATGTAAACACATATGTGTATATGTATATATAATATATACACACACTTGTATATATGTGTATGTATGTACACATATATAAACACAGTATATATATGTATATATATATATATATATACATATATTATTTTTCTTTGAAATTACACAAAAATCATTCCAGGGAGGTGCTGAGTAATTTTTGTTTTTTTTGAAAATGGGACAGTAGGCCAAATAAGTTTGGGAATCTCTTCTCTAGAATTTGACACCTACCTATTCAGGTGTGTTAAATGTGAATCTCCTCTAGGGTGGTGTGCTGAGAATCTTATTTTTCTTTAATTTAACAATTAAGAAATGTCATTATATTATTTTTAGTATTCTGTTTACAGAATCTTGATTAGTTTTTCTTCTAGGAAGATAAATAGTTCTCTCTTTTTTTTTTTCCCCACAGAACTCTATCCTCCAGTTTTCTTACTATACTTTATAAGGATCTGAAAAATCCATAGAATTGAGTGGTTAAGAATACATCCTAATTTCTTCTGTCCCCTCTAAATTTTTGTTTTCAATCTAAGAAATTTTATTTCTTGAAGAATCTAACTATTTATTCAGATTTTGTATTGGCCTTCTTAAGTTAACACATTTCATTCTTTTCTGTTAATTCTCTATTAATTGTGTGTGTGTGTGTGTGTATGTGTGTGTGTGTGTGTGTGTATTTGTGGAGATACATACTTATACATATTGTCTGGAAGTTTGTAAAGTAGAGTGCATTACTTTCTTTTAATTTCCTACAGTTTGGCCAATCGAGTAATTAATTCTGATTCGGAAGTGATGTTATAGATTACCTATTCTAACCCCTCTCCTCAGGGGTTAGAACAAAGAAACCAATTGAGGTTATTTGACTTGTTCCAAGTCATAGAGCTGGTTAGAAGCTATTGTAAATATTCTGCCTTGATGAGAAAAGTCCCCAGTTTTCTTCTTTAGAAAGTCATCTGGGAGACTATTAAATATTCCTAAAGTTTCAAAGGATTATTCTCTCAGGTAAGACAAAATAAATAATTGATCTATATTATTTTCAGCATGGACAATTTGTAATAAATTCTGTTATCTGGATCCTTTTTAGCCCTTCATGCAGTGGGAAACCAAGGAGTAATAAAAAAAAAAACACCTCAGAGTATTCAGGCTTTACTATGCCTACAGTTGCTAAAAGATTTTTCATTTTGGCTTTGTGTACCCAGAATCTAGCATGATTCTTTACATATATCAAGTACATAATGCCTGCCAGTTGTTGGAGATTGAAATGTCAGAATTTGAGCTTTCATCACATTCAAGTCTCTAGGCAAAAAGGACTTGGAGTCAGGAAAAAGTGGATTCATATTATACCTCAGGCCTATATTAATTTTGTTACCTTGGGTGAATCACTTGATTTATCTCTGCCTCCATTTCCTCATCTCCAAAATGAGTCTACATTAATGATCTCTTGGATCCCTTCCAGCAATAAATCAATGATATTTAATGTTAAAGTCAAAAATAAAGATGTACTAAATCATACTGAGATAACAGAAGACCTGAGTAAAGGAGATTAAGTGACAACTTGGAGCAGAATTAAATTAAGATAAAAACATAGAAGAAAATATCAGTCAAATGATAGAAAAGCAGTTCAGGTGCACAGGACTTTGGTTGACAAAAAGACTATGTAGGATGAATGCGATGTCAAATATTTAGAATAGCCTTTCATACATGTTAGCAAGAAATAACGTTGGGGAAATCCGATTACTTACAATGAAATACAGTGGCATGGCTTGTTTTTGACAGTAGGCCTGTTTGTGTTCAGATTGTCTCTTCTTTTTTAAAAGAACTCGTGTAAGGGTGATGAACCATCAGTAGCATAATTAAAGGTTGACATGTTAATAACATTAGCAACTACTAACGGGTTGTTATAAAATGAAACAATATTTCATGACCTTTATTTATATTTTTTTCTTCATGTGAAAAATTAATTTACTCAAAGAGAATAATTACTGTTGCCAAAGGATATGAATAGAAATGGCACAAAGAGCCATTTCTATTAATTATCCTTTATAATTTCTAATTGTTTTAAATAACTTAGTGAAATTTATTTTGAGGAAGCATGATAACAAGATTTTACTAATTTCATTAATGATTCCATCAGTATTATTAATAAAAAGAAATTCCATGCTCATATTCAAATACAAACAGTTCAATCTATATTTAAAAAAAAACTATCTGGAAGAACAAGGAACAAAGTTCAAAACTGTTGCATTCACAATTTCTGCTAGTAAGAGTTAACACATTAGCTCTGTATCTAAGTTTATGTACTGGAATCTAAATGACTGGAGAATATGATCAACTCTGGAAACAATATTAAAATCATCAAAATGGACCAACATTTCAATCAGTAATGAATACATAATGTACTCCAGGGTATCAGGTAAGGAAAATTGTTTCCAATGCAGTCCTGGTATAATTGCAATGGTTTTCTGGTAAAATGTAAGTAGTATCCTATCCAATTAGAGCCAGCCTCAAAAAGTTACAATTCTATTTAGCAAATGATTAGAGTACATATTTTGGGAAAGGAAATTTAGGCATTTTAAGAGACAAATTAAAACTCTTATGTAGCAGAAGACAATATCAAATTCTTCATTATTTGAAGTTGGAAAATTTCCTAAGTCTGTCCCCATTATCTTAGAAGAGGATATTGAAGAAAAGAATAGAATTTTTGAAATCAAATGAGAGGTATTATGGCCTAATGAGATTAGAGGTGCCTTTGGAGGCAGAAATACCTGAGTTTAAGTTTTACCAATGACAGACATTGTCTGAGGCTGGATCATTTACTTAACCTTTCAGTGCTTTAGGGAAATCTGTGAGACAATAAAATGCAGAGAAGGTAATGATTTGCTTTGGTAGGATAATGGTGCTTCCTCAATCAGTCATTCCCTATATCAATGACATCACAAGTCTAATTTCTACCACTTAATGTTCAATTCTCCTTTTCTCCTTTCCCTTCATTCCTGATTTATAAAGAAAGTTTCCCTTCTCCATGATAAGGCTAATCTTGCTATTTAAGATCTTGAAACTATTCCCTCCAATTTATGGACATTATTCCAAAGGCATTCCCTCTTTCATATATCTTTAATCTGCCCCTTGACACTATTTTCTATGCCTTCTACAGATAAGAATGTCTCATCAGTACTAAAAATAAACAAAAATCTTACACTTGACTATTTTAGCCCATCTAACTCTTGCTCTATTTCTTTCCACCTTATTGAGCAATGTTCTTCCATTTCTCAAGTACATCTCTCTTTAGCCATTTGTGACATTTTTTTTAAATCTAGCCTACTCTATTAGAACTGTAAGTCTTCTTTTCCTTCTCTCTCTCTCTCTCTTTCTCTCTCTCTCTCTCTCTCTCTCTCTCTCTCTCTCTCTCTCTCTCTCTCTCTCTGAATGTCTTTCTGTCAGCACTTCCAGTGGAAGGGCTGCTGTCTCTTCCCCGGCACCATGCCTGCCCTCAGACCCCTGGTGAAGCCTAAAATCATCAAGAAGAGGACCAAGAAGTTCATCCATCACCAGTCCAACGGACATGTCAAGATCAAGAGAAGCTGGCATAAACGAAGGGGCATTGACGACAAGGTGCGAAAACAATTCAAGGGCCAGATCTTGATGCCCAATATTGGTTATGGAAGCAATAAGAAGACGAAACACATGCTACCCAGCAGATTCGGGAAGTTTTTGGTGCACAACGTCAAAGAGCTCGAGGTGCTCTTGATGTGCAACAAATCTTACTGTGCTGAGATCGCTCACGATGTATCCTCCAAGAATCAGAAAGTTATTGTTGAGAGAGCAACTCAGCTTGCCATCAAGATCACTAATCCAAATGCTAGACTGAGGAATGAAGAAAATGAGTAAAGATCTTTGCACATTTTTATTTGTGTTAAATAAACCCTCGAAATACTAAAACAAAAACTTCAAGTCTTCTCACCTTTTTCTGGCATTTGATCCTGCTGATCACTCCCTCTCATTGGATACTTCTTTATTTTTGTAACTTATTTTCTTCATGCTTTTTTCCCTTATATCTCACTATCAACTCCTTCTTTGGGTCCTTCCCTTCTTCCTAACCCTTTAATAGTGTTGTTTCCCAAGAATTTGTCCTTATTTTTCTTTTTTTCCTATAGTCTCCTGTAAGAGCAGTGTTACTTGAAGCTACTGTGGAGGTGTAAGACCAATTACACCAGCATGCAGGAGGGCTGTTAGTACAGGTACTTTGATATGATTTTCTAAGGAAAGCAACTTTAAGGCGTTAACAATCTTACTTTAATTAAACATACTTACATCATTCACTTAGTTCAGGGGGAAAAGCCAGCACCTTGCACTTCAGAGAGAATACAAACAGAAATCACAAGCATACATTATCTAAGCAGAGCAATTAAACATGAATCAGCAGACAGGCTACTAGCTGTCTGTCCAAGCAGTACACCAACAGTGACCAGAGAAAGAAGCACCAACACCTGGGTTTTCAAATCTGGGGAACTGCTTCAAGGGCTACCCAGAGTCTTGTCACCAACATTCTTTCAATGTGTGTCCCCAAAAGCAAAATGCTAATGTCTGATCTTATATATAAGTCTCAAGGTCAAAGGGCATCATAACCATGTGACTCAAACTCTTGTGAACTAGGTCTTCCTTTAGCAGGTCATCAAAGACTCCTGATTTAAACAGATTCCTTAGTGCTGAGAAGCACTCCAAAACAGACTGCAAATGTTTACTTTGCTTGCCATTACATCTGAAAGGCAAGATTCATCAAGGGTATTTGATTACTTCAGCATTCCAAAAGAGAAAACAGTAAAAAAAAAAGTCCCACTTTAATCACGATAACATCTCTCCATTTCACAATCTTTTGAAAGGATTCAGTTATAAAAATGATGCAGAATACTTTCAAATCTTTATCTCTAGACATAACCTATCTCCTAAATTCCTGATGTGCTTTAAATTACCAGCATAATATGTCCATCTAGATTTCCCACTAGTCCCTCAAATTCAACATAGAACACAAATTTCATATCTTTTCCAAAAGGCTTCTCCTTCTGGACATTCATCTATTTTCCCATATTGAAAAAAAATATTATTTTTGCTTTTTCCTTCTCCCTTGTCTCTTATACCCAATTAGCAGCAAAATTCTATAGATAGACTCTATCTTCCATATCTAGCCTCTCCTACCTATTATCTTTGGTGATTATTCCTATCATGAAAAGCTAGATTAATAAAATAGCAATTCATATACACTTGTGTTCTTATTATCACTATTCCTTCTATTATGTGATCCAACCTTCATTTATTAACAACTAATATTTCTTCTAAAAAGGAATGTCTTTTCCTCTGAGATTGCCTTCTATCTGACATATACACATATGTAATACATATTATATATGTATATACATATATACATACCTGTATGTATGTGTGTACAATCCTGTATTGAACTTCTTGCTTCTATGTGGTCTTCTCCATTAAAATGGAAATTAACTAAAGGAAAGGACTCTGTTTTTGTCTTTCTTTATATGTAACATAGTACTAGCACACAGCAAATTATTAATAAATACTTGTTGACTTGAATAGATTTTTTCATTTCACATCTCTGCTCAAAATCTTTATTACCTTTCTATTTGTTACCAAATAAAATTTGTACTGTCTGACATTCAATTTCTCTTCCATCTGATGACATCTTCTATCCCAACCCTCTCTCATGTTTCTCCTTCCATGATCTTGCTTTGGTGCTTCAGTGATTTTTGTTTTAATATCATTTATGCCTACATTATGTTGCTCTCCTTTTGTTGCCATTTGAATTTTTATTCATTTTCTTCTTAATTTCTCTCTTCAGAAAGCTTTTTTTTGCTTCCTCTTATAGTAACTTCAAGATAGAATTTCATTTGTAGGACTGTATGATTGTAAATATCAGAGCTGGAAAAGACTTTAGAGACCAGTTAGTCCAACCATTTAATTTCTAATCAAGGAAACTGAAGGCAGAGAGGATATGTGACTTGTCCAAGGTCACATAGTTAATGGCAGTTGATCTTTGAACACAATCTGTTTCTGAATCTAATTATTTAATATCTTCTGACTATGCATATACATCTGATGTGTAATTTATGTGGATAGCATTTGTGAAGTATTAGGTGATGAGCATAGTGTTAAGCACAGCAAAAAGAAAAATCAAATATTGTATGGTACCAGGCTCACGATGTTTAATATAGACTGGATATTAATAGCACATACTAACATTGAATTTTAAGGTTGAAGGATTCCATTCTTCTCAGATTTATAAGCCAGGACATCCAATTATGTGAGAAAAAAAATGCTTAGAGAGGTAAAAAAAACACATGCTTATGATTTCACAATTAGTGCATGATGTTACCAGGACATAAAGCAAGCACATGATTCCACGTCTAGACCTATATCTACTACTTGATTTTGTAGTCTTATGGAAAACTGCCATGTAGATTTTAATGCTTCTTATTTCATCTTAATAATATTTATTTTTTGGTGTTGAATGAAATAATCACAATTGATTTGCATTTTATTTTAATGAAAGAAATGAGTATTCAATATTTATACTTTACATTCTGTTTTCTGGGTGGTTATAACTAAGGCTCATATGCAAAGAATATATGAAGTCTTATGGGAAAGTTTAATCATTGTGAAAATATTCAGAAGAAGTGAATGGTGACGACTTCATTTGGTGCGGACTTTCAAACTAGACTTCAAGTGAAAGAAAAGGACATTCCATGAAGTTGGAGCAAAAAGGAAAATTCACAAATATTTTAGTGAATAAATATAAGTGGTTCAGCCTTTAATTGAAACTCTTCCTCTGCTCCAAGCTTCCCATACCCACCATCTTTAGGGCATAACTGGGTAAGAACTATCACAATTTTTGTAGTCCTCTCTATCCTCCAGTTATTTAACATAACTACCTTGGTTCTTTCCTGGTTAAGTTCCTCTCCTGAGCCAATGTTCTGTTCTATATATTTCTTGCTTTTTTATTTGATTGAAAATTTCATCTTTCTGATCATTATATATTTTCTACCCAACAAATTTCTCTCAGTTTTAAAGTCACTAATTGATAATCATTATCACTATGGTATTTCTGCTTAGTAAGAAGACATATTGAAAGTACTTATTGACTCACATTAGTTTCTTAGGAAATGTGAAGATCATTACAACAGATGGATGTAAAGGGTCAGACATAAGAAAATAGATTTTGCCTTTAAAAATCTGCTAAAAAATATTATTAAGCAACTAGGTGGTGTCATAAAGAGAATGCTGGATTTAAAGTCAAGGAGACCTGAGTATGAATGGTTCTTCAGATGCTGACTTTACAATCATGAATAAATCTTTCTTAGTTTCCTCATCTATAAAAGGGAAATAACAATAGAACCTCTCTCACAGGTATTTTTGGGAATAAAATGAGTTAATATGTAAAAAGTACTTTGCAAAGCTTCAGATACTAGCTATTATTCCTTTCAATGATATTTGGAATATTTTAATGTAATATTTAACTATTACTAACTTCTGAAAAATTTGATGTTGTAGCACCTTTGTATTTTTTCACATGCATGAGGGATATTTTGAATAATCCTTTTAAAAATAATGGCCTGAACCTCCATCAAAGAATGACATTTTCTATTTATAAACTATGCAAGTCTCAAACATCATAGCATAAATATTCAATGCACAGTAGCAGTGTATATATATGTATATATGTATATACACATATATGTCACACACATATATGCTCTTAACATAGATATAGAGAGATAAACATACATATATGCTCTTAACATAGATATAGAGAGATAAACATCAAATGGCAATCAAGAAATATAATGATGCTCTGTCCCCCAAATAAAATGGAATCAATTTTGTATCAATTCTATAATTATCATAATCCAATTCTACCTAATCCTGGCCATTATTCTCATTTCAATGTGTTTTAAGTGAGAGAGGACTATTGCTATAGTACAAATTATAACTTCAATTAAACCTTTATTTTTCTAATCTTTTCAAAAGACATCTGTAAATCCATGATTGTTTCAACAACTTGTCTTCTAATGGAAGGAAGGAAGAAAGAAAGGAAGGAAGGAAATAAGGAAACAAAGAACAAATGAATGATTTATATGTCATTTACTATGTTCCAGGAACTGTGTTAAATGCTTTACATATATTACCTCATTTGATCTTTACTTCTACCCTTGGAATTAGGTGATGTTACTATTCCCATTTTAGAGCTGAAGAAACGAAAGCAGGCAGACATTAAGAAACTTGCCTGGGGTCAAACAAATAGTCAGCATCTGAATCTGGATTTGAATCCAAATGTTATTGACTCTAAGATCAGTTCTCTATAGTGCCACTATCTACCTCTAATGAATGCCTTCATGTAGGTACCTATATAGAAGAAAGATTCTGAAAACTTATAATATCACAGTTTCAGTAGATGCATTGCCTTATGTTACATAAGGTTATTCCAATTAATGAAATGTGAATTTAGTATAAAAAGGAAGGAAAACTTCATGTGTACTAATGTCAAAAATATGTATAACATTTGGACCAGAACTAAAGCTCTGGATTTACACCAAAGTCACTCTTTAGAGCATCTCACATATTATTCTCCTTAGGTATATCTCTCCACACAGAACATCCAGAGGTATAACAAAATCTGGCATTCTTCTTAGAAACATATTTTCTTAAAATTTCTTAGAATAGTAGAATTAAAGATGGAAGGAAACTTAGAGTTTATATAGTCTAACCTCTTTATTTTACAAGTTAGGAATTTGAGGTCCAGAATCGAGGTTTCAAAAAGAAGGTAAAAATGATCTTCAATGTCTATTAAAACTCTCAGGTTAACAATAGATTATATATAGGTTGTATTAATTTAAAACAATTAAAAATAACATTCTCTCCATCCAATGACAAATTACAACTGTATTTACTTTCTTCACAGTGATATGATTTTGGTAGGGACCTATGGAATCTTCAATACTTAACCAAGTTAGGTACTGCTCATGACAGGAAAATATAATGGTTCCATGGAGAGTCAACCCTTTTTCCCCAAACTTGCTTAGTCTAAATGATTTTTGGAAGTAGATTGTTGTTTCTGCTTCTTGTACCTTTTTACATATGAGCAACGAGTTTACAGATAAAGCAAAACAAAACAACATAAATTTTATTTGCATGTGAATGACAAGAGGAACATAGTACATCATGTTAGGCTTGTTCCTTGATTCTTATTTGGGCAATTAAATTTGCTTTCAAATCCTGGTGCTATGTTTTTGTTTTGTTTGATTACTCCACATCACATCTCAACATTGACAATACAGCATAAGATCAATGGATTGCTTCTGCAAAAATCCTTGTCATAGACTGGCATGAACTTGTCTTTTTTTTTTTTCTGAAAGAAGTTACAAAACACAAATTCACCCTAGATGAATCTCTGAGATTGAGTTGCTATGTGTAAAAAGACCATTTAGTGATCAAATATTCCTCATGGAAATCAAATTAAGATTTCAAAAGCATAAGTGCGAAACAGAGTAGCTGAGACCTAAATTTATATTGATCAATATCAGATCAGATTTTTTTGAATCTTTCTTTATATAGGTATTTGGGTTATAAATGGTAGTGTTATTTTTTCACAATTGTTCAAGAATGATGCCCTTAGAAATCATTTGTTGACAGTATATTTTACAGAAAAACTATTATTATTGCTCACTCAGATGCTGCACTATATATGACTGTTACCTTGTCATTGGTCCTTAAAGGCAGTCTCTTTAAGAATTTATAGAGTTTAGCAATAAAATCATCTGTCTTGCAAAGTGAATTATAGATTTGAGAAGCTTAGCCTCTCAAAAGTTGAACACTAGAAATGTTATCAAAGGGAGATCCAGTTCTGTACATCCACTCCATCCTCTATGATGTAAGTTTTATTTCATTCTACATCTGTTCTGAAAAATCTTACACACTATACTGGCTTTTCAGTACTGGTAGATGGAAATTCCTGTTGTTTATCTTAATCACTTCATTGAAAAGTAATTATTCTGGGTTAAATCC
>JAQQSZ010017607.1:0-10762 GCA_028646595.1 Phalanger gymnotis | reverse complement strand
GACCCTTGAGTTTTTCAGTGGGGTATGACTGTTTGTAGAGTAAAGAGTTCTATGTTCCAAGCTTGGGGAGATGTGCCAGCTCTGCCTCACCAGCACTCTTCCTTCCCCAAGAGCCCCCAACCTGGACTGGGCTTAGATCTTCAGCAGGCTCTTCACTCCTGCTCTGATCTGCCACTTAATTCCTCCCATCAGGTGGGCCTGGGGCCAGAAGCAACTGCAGCTGTAGTTCTGTAGCTGCCCCACCTCCACTGCCCCTGGGGCAGTGGCTGAACCACAAACTCCCTGTCCCCAGCAGCTTTTCCCACTAACCTGCTCTGTTGTCTTTGGTGTTTGTGGGTTGAGAAGTCTGGTAACTGCTGCAGCTCACTGATTCAGGGTGTTAGGGCACGTTCCGCCCGGCTCCTGGTCTTGTTGGTCCGTGCTGCCTACACTGGGCTCTGCTCCACTCAGCTCTGCTCCCCTCTGCTCCCAGCTCCGTGCAGGATAGACCTTACCCAGAGACTATCCAGGCTGTCCTGGGCTAGAGCCCTGCTTCCCTCTGCTACCCTGTGGGTTCTGCAGTTCTAGGATTGGTTCAAAGCTATTTTCTATAGGTTTTTGGGGGGACTTTGTGGCAAGCTCACGCTAGTCCCTGCTTTCAGCCTCCATCTTGGCTCCACCCCCTATGGTACCTTTTAGCAGGATATAGTTTCCTTCCTTATCTCATTTAATTAGATCTATTTTTGCTTTTGCTTTTTCTGAGATTAGGATTGCTACCCCTGCTTTTTTTTTACTTCAACTGAAGCATAATATATTTTACTCCTGCCTTTTACCTTTACTCTGTGTGTATCCCCCTCTTTCTAATGTGTTTCTTGTAAAAACATATTGTAGGATTTTGGTTTTTAATCCATTCTGCTATCCACTTCCATTTTATTGGAGAGTTCATCCCATTCACATTCACAGTTATGGTTACTATCTGTGTCTTTTTTTCCATCCTATTCCCCCCCCATTTATATTTTTAGTTCTCCCTTCTCCTTTCTCCTCCTCAAAAGTGCTTTGCTTTTGACCACTGCTTCCTTCCATATTCCCTCCTTTTCAGCCCCGCCTCTTCCCCATACCCTTTTCCCTTACTACTTCTTCCCTCCCTTCTAATGACCCCATGCCCTTTTCTTTCCTCTTTCTGCTCCTACTGCCTGTAGGGCATGTTTGATTTCTTTACTTAACAGAGCATGTTATTCCCTCCTTGAACCAAATCTGATGAGAGTAAAGCTCAAACACTGCTCTTCTTCTTCCCTTCTTTCCCTCTAGTACAATAGGTTTTGGGGCCTCTTCATGTGATGTAATTTACCATTTTCTGCCTCCTCCTTACCTCTTCTCCTATTACAATCTCTTTTCATCACTTAATTAAGTTTTTTATCATCACATCAGTCAGTTTATACTCACATCTTCTGTTTATGTATATTCCTTTTAGATGTCATACTACTATACCATTCTCAAAACTGGCAAATATCATCCTCCTATATAGGGATGTAAATAATTTGCCCTTGTTGAATAACAAGTTTTTTTTTTCTTTTTTCCCCCTGTTTACCTTTTTATGCCTCTCTTTAGTATTGTATTTGAAGATCAAATTTTCCATTGACCTCTGGCCTTTTCATCAGGAAAGTATGGAATCCCCTTATTTCATTGAATGCCCATCTCCTTGCCTGAAATATTATGTTTAATTTTGCTGGAAAGCTGATCCTTGGTTGTAGGCCGAGATCTTTTGCCTTTAAGTATATCATATTCCAGTCCCTCTGATCTTTTAACGTAGAAGCTGCAAGGTCCTATGTGATCCTGACTGTAATTCCATGATATTTGAATTGCTTCTTTCTGTCTGCTTGCAGTATTTTCTCCTTGACCTGAAAATTCTGGAATTTAGCTACAATATTCTTTGGAGCTTTCAATTTGGGATCTTTTTCAAGGGGTGATTGGTGGATTCTTTTGACAACTGTTTTACCTTTTGGGTCTAGGACTTCAGGGAAGTTTTCCTTGATAATTTCTTGGAAGATACTGTCCAGGCTCTTTTTTCATCATGGCTTTCTGATAGTCCAATAATTCTTAGATTATCTCCCCTGAATTTATTTTCCAGGTTAATTATTTTTCCAATGAGATAGTTTACATTTTCTTCTATTTTTTCATTCTTTAGATTTTGTTTTACTGAGTCTTGATGGCTCATAGAGTCATTAGCTTCTACTTGCCCAATTCTAATTTTTAACAAATTATTTCCATCAGATAGCTTCTGCATCTCTCTTTTCATTTGGCCAATTTTACTTTTCAAGGATTCATTTTCTCCTGTTAGATTCTGTAATTTTTCTTTTACCCCTCTAATTTGCCTTTTAAATCTTCCTTGAGCTCTTCCAGGAATGCTTTTTGGGCTTGAGACCAGATCATATTGCCTTTTGAGGTTTCAGAAGTGGGTATAGTGTCAATGCTGTCCTCTTCTGAATTCATATTTTGAGCTTCTTGGTCTCCATAAGATGATTCAATGGCCTTTTTTGCTTTTCTAGTTTTCTTCTTCATGGTAGTTGCCTTTTTCCTGGCTCTTAAAGTGGATATCTGTTTCTGGGTCCCAGTGGGCTCTGTCCCAAACTTTTTGTGTTGGGAGCTAGGGGCCTGCTTATTGGCTTTGTGTGCTGCAGCCTCTGGTTTTGTCAGCTAGACGTTATATATTGCTGCAGTTCACCTGATGCTGATCTGGAGCTGGCTGGTGTGTGCCAAAGATTGAGGCCCAGTGAAGTCTTTTTGAGTTTCCCTTGGGTTACACTGAATGTCACAGCATGAGGTGTGGGAAAGGGGTGGTCTGGCTGCTGGAAGTCTTCTCTTCCCCTAGGGCTGCACTATATAGCATAAGTGGTCTCAGTGGTAGGTCTTCACTAGTGTCTGACAATTCCCCTGGCTGTGCAAAGGCACACCTGGGGTGCTGGTGTTGGTGCTTGCCGGCTCTGACCCCCCACCCACCACCCAGGGGCACAGCAACTCCCTCTGGTCTGCTAAGGTGGGGCTTGCTGAGATGCTTCCCTTTCTCCACTTTTCTCCTTCTGTCACCTCAAGAGGGAGTCTCCCTATCTTCCTGAGCTAAAATGCTAGTAAACCCTTACTTCTGGCTCCTCCATTCCAGGGTTTCTCCTAGGGCAGTATTCTCTGGGTTATTCAAGGGAGGTTTAGAGCTCTTAGAGTTTACTCAGTCATCATGGCTCCCAGAAGTTCAAGAAGGTGAGTTTAAACATTTAGACTGTAGGCTGTTAGCCCTAGGAGTAGCTGCTGCTGCTGCCACAGGCTCTGTGCTTTTGTCTCACCTTGCTCTGACAGACTCCCATCCTGTGCTGAGAGGCCTGGTTATCACCACTGCATCTGGAGGGCTGGACCTGCTCTCATTCTTGTATGGTGTTCTGGTATTGGGGGGGCAGGGCGGGGTGTGTGTGGGAGGTTGTTCCTCGCACCCAGCACCTTGTGCTCCAATGCAACAGATCCCTCTCTTTCTAGACTCTCCTTGCTTGGAAATCTGCCACATTCTGTCTCCTAGTGGATACTACCATTCTCAAATCTGTTCAGATTCACTTCTCAAGAGGTATCTGAAAGAATTTGTGAAAGAGCTAGAGCACGTCCCTGCTTTCACACCACCATCTTGGCTCCACCTACAAACCTTTAACATTTTAAAAAAAATTTATGTTATTTTAAAAAAAATTTAAAAAAATTTAAAATGATGCATCTTAAATTTAATAATTTATTGTTAATTTGTGGTGTTTTCTTGCATTGAAATTTTAATGATGCAATATTTCATTATGTAACTGTAAGTATCATATTGTAAACAAGTCATTACATGCACATATTCCTAACAATGCATGTTAGACTTCCCAGCAATGCACCCATGACATACTCCCCTGGCAACACTTCCTTTCTAAGACCTGTCAGTGGAATTAACCACTGAATGGTTATAAGTTGCATTTTGTGTGTTTATTTGGAAAATAATATTATCACTATGACTTTAACTCTGTTACACAGCAGAGAAAACATGTATGAATAGGTTTTCAAAATTTTCTTATGTCTCTCCTATCCTTATGCTTTCCTTATTTTTATTCAAAGCCCTCTTATTTTTATTCAAAGCTCCCCTGGATGGTTCCAGCACCCCCTGGTGGTATCCCCCTTTTTGTGAACTTCTGCTAGACCATTTTACCCACAGAAAGCAATATGTAGATAGTTCTGAGACCTTCGCAGGTGGAGCATTTCTGGCCCAAAACAAAAACTTGGAAAAAGTTTTGCTGATAAGATAAACCTCAAAGATTTTTTTTGCTCCCCTCCCCCCTCCCCCCACCAGGGTTTGTTACAGGCCTCTGTAAAGTTGAGATGAAATTCCTTAAGAACAGGAGATGGAAAGTTGTATCTATATGAAGAACAGCAAGAAGCCAATCTGACTAGAATACAGAGTTAATAATAATAATATGAAATCAATCTGATATCAGCATCCTCAGCATTTGGGACAATGGTGTGCATATAGTTGGCCCTTGATTAAGTAAGGGTCAATGAGTATGTTTAATGTAATTTTTATTTAATTTACTCTGGTCATAAGTACTCTGAGATGGAATAAAATTAACTATTTTACAGCTATATGTGCATTTATTGACAAGACAGCTTCATATATGTACACATATATGTATACAGCTATAAATGCATACAGATATACATATATGCGTGTATGTGTACGTGTGTATGTATATCATGGTTACTCTGGCCACAGTCTCTCAAAACCAGTCTTACTATATTTTACCCCCCCCCACCCTCCGCCCCTGCAAAGGTTCTCTGGTATTCTGAGAGAGTTGAGGAGTTCTTTTTCTACAATTAGCTTAATCCCCCCCCCCTCACCACCACCAACAACTGTGTCCCTTCGGGTTTTTAGGGACATATACACACACATATACACGTATATATGTATGTATGTATAAATTATATAAATTAGCGGCCCAATTTATTATTTAATTAGCTTTTTTTTATTGAGGGGGAGGCAGATTTGCAGGATGATGAAAGCCTAAAACGCTAATACAATTAAGATCCTATTTGGATCTCTAAATACCATAGGGACACAAATGTGTATTTTCTTTTTCTCCAAGAAAAATTTTTTAACAACAAATAGCCCTTACTGTGCAGAATAACAAATCAACGTCTTCCAGTTTGTCAATAATCATTGCAAAGGCTTTAAAGATGGCATTGGTGGGTCCAGCCAGAGTAATTATTCTCTCAGGACAATTTCCTTCCGGGATGTTGATTCGCGCACTACTCACTTCAAGGGTCTTCTTGACGGATTCTCCTTTCTTTCCAATAATGCTTTCAACTTCCTTTCCATACATAAGTAGCCGGATGGTGAGAGTGACATTTAATCCACCTTCAATCACACCGGTGTCCATGTCGAGCAGTGTTCTGGGGATTTGGACTTTGTAAAGTGGTCAAGTCTTTAGTCACTGGTGGGAGTGGAAGCCAAAAACTTCAGGCTCGAAGGGAGTGAAAGGAAAAGGGGAAGCAGGCGGGAAAGGGAAGGGTGGGAAGCCGAGGTTGGGGGAGGGGGGACGTGGAATAGGGGTGAGCGGGAAGGCGAGGGGGCACCCACGTGAGGGCGAAGGAGGAAGGGGCGGGGGTGGAGGAGAAAGGGGAAGAGCGACCCCGCGGCGGGTGGGAGAGGGAGCCGGCTGCGGCTACTCTGGCTGCTGCCTCTTCTGGTCTGATGAATTAGCTTTTACGAAAGGATCCATCTTTTTAAGTGCAAAGATAAAACAAGAAGAAACATCCCCCACCCCAACACTTTGGGAGCATAAAACTCCTTACACTACTTCAACTTTCTAAGAAAGGGAGAAAGATAAGGCTTGGGACTTAGTCCAGTTCCTTCCTGCATAACATGAATCCCACCAAGCTCAAGTTTGAAGCCTTGCTAGGCTACTTCTCCGACTCCTTCTTCACCAGTGCTTCACTGCTGGAATGGCTACAACACTCACCTTAGATTCTTGGACTCCCAGATTGCGTGGCTCAAAACCCTGGCTCAGTTATTCCCCCTCAGTACACATAGAACAGAAGAGGAGGAAGAAAAGACCAAAACCCCAGACTAATTTCTTGAGTCCACATGGCCTCAGGTGGAGAGAGGTGGTCTTCAGACCCCCCCCCCTCTTCAAACACGATGTCATCTATGGTAAGTGAAAGAGTCTTTCATCTTCAGATGCAAATACAGGAAAAGCCCTTTTCCCCTTCCCTCCTTCAGCTGCTAATGCCTTCTCTTTTCAGATTATCCTATTTACTCTGTATATATTTTGTGTGTACCTAGTTACAGATAGATAGATGGATAGATAGATTTATAAATATAGAAACATCTATATCTATCTATATCTATATCTAGGTATGTGTCATCTTCGACATTAGAATGTGAGCTTCTTTAGGGCAGGGACTGTCGTTTGCCTTTCTTTGTATCCCCAAGACTCAGTATGCCTAGTAAGGTTATAATGAATTCTGTTGACCAACTGACCAACTGACACATGTTGTCTATGGTTATATCCTCCCCAACTGGTGATATGGTAACATTTGGGAAAGTGTACTCCATGTGTGCATATGAGATCTTTTCTTGGCACTTTATTTGCTATGTTATTTGATTAAATGTCTTTTGCTTGGAACTTACATGACCATTTGGGGGCCATCATCAGTTGTCCTGCCACTGGACTCCCATGACTCTGGAGGAGAGACTGAGGCTGATGACTCTGCAGAGCTCTGCCTCATTTAAATCCAATTCACTTACAAGTCAATACATCACCCTCCTGATGTCATCTGTCCTCATTGAGAATGAAGGATGAACAACAACTACATGACCACTTATTGGCTAGGAAAAAATCAAGCATAGTGATGGGGACTTTATGAATTATATTTTTGAATAGCTGCTGACCTAGAACATGCCTAGAATTAGATGTAGCTTTTCTGGAAGCCTACATGAAAGAGACCTCCTTGGCACTAGACATTCCATCACTCATAAATTTTCATTGGTTCCCTGTTTTTTGACGAGGAAAGTCACTTTACTCCTTTACTTATCATTTATGTCTCTCCACAGTCGCACCAGATTCCCTTTCAAGCTTTATCGTGTCTTACTCCTCCTCATAAACTCTGTGCCCCTGCCAAACTGTCTTATTATTTTCCCTGTTGAGCAAAGCACTCTCTATGTCTGTACTTTTGCTTATGATAATCTCTATATTTCAAATGCTCTTTCTCTCTCCCTTTGTCTGTTGAATTCCTACCTATACAGGCATACCTTGAAGATATTGCAGGTTCCGTTCCAGACCGTCACAATCAAGCAATATCACAATAAAGTGAGTCCCATGAATTTTTTGGTTTCCCTGTGTATATAAAAGTTATATTTGCACTATACTATATTAAGTATTATGTCTTTTTAAAAAAGTATATATCTTAATTAAAATATATTTTATTGCTAAAAATTATGCTAACCATCATCTGATCCTTTAGCAAGTCATAATCTTTTTGCCGGTGGAGGGTCTTGCCTCAGTGTTGTTGGCTGCGAACGGATCAGGGTGGTGGTTGCTGTTTCTTCTCAGCAATTTCTTAAAATAAGACAATGACTCTTCCTTTCACTTGAACACTTAGAGGTTATTGTAGGGTTTTCAACTGGCTTAATTTCAACATTGTTGTGTCTCAGGGAACAGGGAGGCCTTAGGAGAGAGAACTGGTGGAGCAGTCCCAATATATACAATGTATTTATTAATTAAGTTCTTGTCTTGTATAGGCACTGTTTGTGGTGCCCCAAAACAATTATAATAGTAATATCAAAGATGACTGAGCACAGATCACCATTACGGATATGATAATAATGAAAAAGTTTGAAATATTGCAAGAATTAACCAAAATGTGACATGGAGACACTATGTGAGCACAAGCTGGTGAAAAATAGCAAAATGGGACTGGTAGAATGCCACAAACCTTCAATTTATTAAAAAAAAAAAACCAACCCCATAATGTCTGTGAAGCACAATAAAAAGAAGTATGTACAATAAAACAAGGTATGCCTCTACTGAAGCAGCTAGGTGGTGCAGTGGAGTCAGGAAGACCTGAGTTCAAATCCAGCCTTAGACACTAGTTATGTGGCCCTGGGCAAGTCACTTAACCCAGTTTGTTTCAGTTTCCTCATCTGTAAAATGATCTGGAGAAAGAATGGCAAACCACTCCAATATCTTTGCCAAGAAAACCCCAAATGGGGTTATGAAGAGTCAGACATGGCTAAAAACAAAACAGCAACATGCTTATACTCCAAAGCCCAACTCAATACTGCTTCTTCCTTGAAGTTTCTACTAATCCCTCCAATGTTACATAGCACTTTATTTTTACAGCCCTCTGATATCCTTATCATATAATGTTATTTATTATAGTTATCATTATTTGTGTCTTATTCTCCAACTGGATTGTTAACTCCATGAAGGCAGAGACCATAATTTATCTAAACTTTGCATCTCTACCTCAGCATAGTGCCTTCTATGCTTAAGGCATTTCAAAAATGTGGAATAGATAAATGTTTGTGGAATATATACTTATCTTCCAGGAGAAATTTACCGTGTTTCACCACACAATTGTCACCACCACATAATTGTAACATCCTAGTATTTCTCTCTTCTGCCCCTCCCAGGCAAAAATTGGTTTATAACCTTTCATCACCTAATTGTCCTGTGGTATAATTCCATTTGTCCTTCATTATGCCACTTAAAAGGTAAACAGAGCAGCAACGTATCCACCACTGGTGTATGGATATGCATTTATCTCTGGCGCATTGGGAACCACAAGCCTAGAATTCTCAGCATACCCACACTCTCAGTATCGAATTTTAAAGTATATTTATGAGTATTCCATGCATCCTAATCTTACACCAAAGACAATTTAGTAATAAATGATTTTTAAGTAATACTGGCACATTTTTAAAAAGTTTCACATAATGATCATACCCCACTTTTTTGCAAAAAAAAAAAAATGGCATAAAATCTGTGACAATTATGCAGTAAATGTAAAGAAAAAAAATTTTATTGGTAAATTAGTAAACAAATCAATCAATAACCATTTATTAAGCCCCGAATTTGTCTTAGGTCCTGTGGTAGACACTTGGAGACATAGAGATAAGATATGAAACAGTGCCTGATCTCAGGGGGCTGTTAGGTACATTCTGTCAAGGCAGACAACATATATGGATATGATTATGTACTGAGTTATCTCTCTGGCTTCACTCTCCACCAAGAGAAACTACAACTACCCCCTCAAGATTCTAGAAGTACCCCCAAGGGGTTTGAAGTGTCTTTTATCCAATGCTATTGGAGTAAGGCCCAAACTTGTTATGTCTTTCTCACTGTTTTCTACCATTAACTATGGTCCCAGGCCCATTTCACAACTTAACATCAACTAGCTTTTATAAAGGGATATTCACTTGGAAGATAGAGCAATAATAAAATTACAAACATTCCCTTCAACACTTCAGGGGCATATTCTCCCCTATACCACTTTGGTCTCTCAGACTTACTACAATTTCAACACTTTTAACACCTACCAAATTCACATCCAAATGCATCATCACTGCCAGAGGAACCCTGGTCTTAACTTCTGCTGGCCTGGTCTTGAAAGTCACTTCTCAATATTTAGGGCATTGATGCTAGGCTGGCTACAAAACCTGGAAACACCCAGGTTCAAGTCTCATAGATTGCTCTCTTGACCTTTAGAAAGTCACAAGGTCATCATTAATCTCCTTCATCCAAAATGAAAGAACCAACTCTGATGAAAAAAAAAAAAAGAGACTGGTATTCACAGAGCCACATGTCAGTTTCAGAAGGAGAGGACCCAAGGACTCTCCCTTATGTTATTATCTCTCACTGGATGTCATCAGTGAAGAAGTCAAATAAGAACAGAGATACATCAAAAGAAAAAGGACACCTAAGGCATTTGGACAGTCTCCTCAGTTCTGGTTCTACAGCTACAGATAGTGGCTGTCAAAAGTGGCTGTGAAAGTGGCTGTTGTCCACCGTATGGGCAGCAGACTGGAACTAATTACAGAATGTCTACATATGCTCCAAAGTCTCTCCAAGAACCTTCCATTACATGTCATCATAGCTTTATTATCAGCTGGCTCAAAGTCTTTTCACATGGGGAACATGTTTAGAAATGTTTTGCTGGGGGGGGGGAGGCGGAGCCAATATGGTGGCTGGAAAGCAAGGACTAGCGTGAGCTCCCTGCCGAGTCTCTCCAAAAACCTATAAAAAATAGCTCTGAACCAATTCTAGAACTGCAGAACCCACAAAATAGCAGACAGAAACAGGGCTCCAGCCCAGGACAGCCTGGATAGTCTCTGGGTAAGGTCTATCCTGCACGGAGCTGGGAGCAGAGCCCAGCGTGGGCAGCGCGGACCAACCAGACCAGGAGCCAGGCGGAACGTGCTCTAGCACCCTGAATCAGTGAGCTGCAGCAGTTACCAGACTTCTCAACCCACAAACACCAAAGACAACAGAGAAGGTTAGTGGGAAAAGCTGCTGGGGACAGGAAGTTTGCGGTTCAGCCACCTCTCCAGGGGCAGAGGAGGTGGGGTAGCTACAGAACTACAGCTGCAGTTGCTTCTGGCCCCAGGCCCACCTGGTGGGAGGAATTAAGTAGCAGATCAGAGCAGGAGTGAAGAGCCTGCTGAAGATCTAAGTCCAGTCCAGGCTGGGGGTTCTTGGGGAAGGAGGAGTGCTGGTGTGGC
>JAQQSZ010017606.1:0-10762 GCA_028646595.1 Phalanger gymnotis | reverse complement strand
TATCTCTAACTTGCCTTTCTAAATCCTTTTTGAGTTCTTCCATGGCCTGAGACCAGTTCATGTCCCTCTTGGAGGTTTTTGTTGTAGTCTCTATGACTTTAACTTCTTCTGACTGTATGTTCTGGTCTTCTTTGTCACCAAAGAAGGACTCCAGAGTCTGAGACTGAATCTGGGTGTGTTTTCACCGTCTAGCCATGATCCCAGACACTTTACTTAACCCTTGAGAATTCCAACGGGGCCTGACTAAAGAGTTCTATGTTCCACGCTTGGGCGGATGCGCTGGAAGCACTGCTCCTTCCCAAAAAACCCCACCCGGAAAAGGGCTTGAATCTTCAGATCCCCCACTTAATTCCTCCCACCTGGTGGGCCTGGGGCCAGAAGTAACTGCAGCTGAATTTCTAGAGCTGCCCCGCCTCTTTTGCCTCAGGGGTGGAAGTCGAACCGCAAACTCTGATCCCGTCCCGCTGCTTTCCCCACTAACCTTTTGCTGTTAGTGGGTTGTGAGGTCTGGTACATGCCACAGTCAGTAATTCTGCGAGCTGGGGCCACTTCCGCTCCACTCCAGGTCTCGTCGGTCCGCGGTCTGCTGCCCCGGCGCGCCGCCTCGCGCACTGGGCTCTGCTTGGCTCAGCTCCGCTCCCCTCGGCTGGGGGCTGGGAGTTCTGTTCGGGACAGACCTTACCCCGAGACCATCCAGGCAGACCTGGACTGGAGTCCTGTTTCCCTCTGCCCCTTTGTGGGTTCTGTAGTTCTAGAATTGGTTCAGAGCCATTTTTTCATAGGTTTTTGGAGGGACTTGGTGGGGAGCTCATGCCAGTTACTGCTTTCCAGTCGCCATCTTGGCTCCGCCCCCCGGAGTGATTCTTTTTTAATGATAAAACATATAGATATAAATATAAGGACCTTACCTAACTTTTTGTTGTTATCCCATGACTTTTTTCATTCTTGACTATAATTCATTAAGATTTCATTTCCATAAAGCAAGTGGAAAATATTATGAGGCAGGATCACAAAAAGCACAAGGCAATGCAAATAGCAATTAGAGCTAGAGACAAAAGTACATCTGTCATCTTTGAATGTGCAGTGTCAAAAGTACTGTTGGTGAGCTACTGGTCTTTTTCAGTCACACACTGAGAAATCATTGTTACTTTCATCTTCAAACGTTAAGAATTATGGTAGGTGCAACAGAATGGCTCACTGAGCATGAGTTATCCTTTTAGTATGGACCTTAAAAGGCTAGCCATACTGCATTCTTCCTCTTAATGGAGCAAAGCTTTCAGAAGCAAAGAATTAAATTTATCATATAGCCTGTGGAAAATTATCAACTTTTTTTTCTGTTTCAGTTTCCTTGGGGATATAATAAAAAATGTGTGTGTGCGCACGTGTGTGTTTGTGTGTGTGTGTGTGTGTGTGTGTGTGTGAATTTGAAGAATAGTTAAGTTGTGCATAGTAAAAAAAGAAAAGTAACTAAAAGCCATAAAATTAGAGGATTATATGACTGTACAGTCTGGCAACTGATTTTAGTCCATTAACAATTGAGTTTTATGCAAGTGCTACAGGTCAATAAATGGTTGTTACTTAAACTATATAGAAGAAGATGTAGCAGAAAGGCATTTAGGATCTTTACTAGATTTTTCAATAGTGCCATGCTTCTAGTTACTTAGAATTTCTCTACCAAGGATGTGAATTGAAAATTACCACTGTCTAGAAAGAATTAGAATTACAGTGAAGTCATGGACAGTGGAAAAGTGATTAGTGTATAAGGGCAAGTAATACAAATGGAATAATGACACTCTAGGAAGTGACATAAAGTATCATTAGCAACATATATGACTGACATGTAATAGAAACTAGTGAAAGGTAATAGTATGAATCTGCATTGGTAATCATAAATGCTAAACTGACTAAAGAGAACCCTCCAACATATTGGTTTGGATCCTCTAAAGAAAGAGAGAAAAAGGAATTACACAGTCTGAGAAACCATATGACTCTGCAATATGCTCTAATGAAGGGAGTAACTACACAGATGAGATCTCTCAATATGTTTTGAAGTGGGTGTGTGTGTGTTTAATGTTGTAATAAATAGAATACAATTTTCAGGTAGCAGTGCTGGTTGAATAATGGATGATAATAAATGTATACTGAAGTGAATATAATATCTAAATAATACGAGTCATTTCTAATGAAAATATCACAGGCAAATGAAATGAAGATGACAAACTCTAGAAGACTGCCAAGAAAGGTCCAAGATTGCCGAGAAAGAGGAGTATATTCCAAGACAGGAAGCATCCCAGCAAGCCTCACTCCAGCAAATCAGAGGGATATCTTGAGACCCAGCATGGAAGAGCAGGCAAACATCAACACAAGAACCCCCTGATTTCCTCAGCATAGCCAAAGGAATGGGCAGATTGCAGCTCAGTGAAACACCATGTGTCTCAGTGTAGCCCTGGGCAAATAGGCATGGAACATGATACTCTGGTGGGCAAAGGAAATAGGACTACAAGCAAGATTCACTTACCCAGAAAAATTAAGCATAATACATCGAGTGAAAACAATTCTCATTAAATGAAAAAGGATTTCAAGCCTTCATAAGATGACAAGACCTAAACCAGAAATTTGACTTCCAATCATCAAGATGCAAAAAAAATATAAGCAGGTAAAAAGAGAAAAGAAAACAAAAGGGATTCAATAGAGCTAACCAGTTTACAACCCTACACAAGAAGATAATACTTGTAATTATAAAAAAAATTATTACTAATGGGACAGATAGAAGGAATATACATAGATGGAGGGTATAGGTTTAAGGTGAATTTGAGGGAATGACATAAAAAAATAAGGGATGAAAAAGTGGAGTACGATAGAATGGGGTAAATTATCTCACATGGAGAGGCAAGAAAGACCTAACATAATGGAGGTAAAAATGTGAGTGTAGGTGATGGGAATCACTTGAATCTTATTCTTATCAGTACTGGCTCAAAGAGGGCATCATATATACAATCAGTTGAATCTAGAAATCTATCTTATCCAACAGGGAAATAAAAAAAAGAAGGGGATTAAGTATGAGGGGGTGGGAGGGTAGGCACCGAGAGAAGAAAGGACAGATCAAGGGAGGATAGACAGAAGGAAAACACTGGTAGGGAGGGAAAAGGTGAAAGGAAAGAGAAGACATACAGGAGGAAGAATAGGGTGGAGGAAAATACACAGGTAGTAATCATAATTTTGAATGTGAATGGGATGAATTCTGCCATGAAACAGAAGTGGAAGTAAATAAAAAAAAACAAATATATGACTATACTATAAGAATTAATTAAAACTAGAATTCTTATCTCATCTTTAAATGGGAGTGGTATAGCTACTGACCTGTGTAAATAATAAAAAAATAGAAAGTGCAGTGCAAGAAGGATTGTAGAATCTGGGTAAAAAAGTTGTTTATTCTCTTTTCTTACTATGCTTCCAATCCAGTGAACTGAAGGGAGACATTTTGATCATGTATATGTATAATCATTCAAACTTCCTATATGTGTATTCAATTCCTTGTAAGCATTTTACTGTCAAAAACACAATAACATTGGCTATTCAAAACTGAGTGTCTGAACCACTGTTTTTATATTTCTTTAGTAATGGAAATAATATGAAAGTAAAGACAACAGACTTCTCTGTTCTGACTCTAGTCAGTTTACTTGTGCTGAATTCAAGCCCAAAACCAATGAGTTAAGACACTCTAATATGAAGATGGCAATTATTTAAAAATGTGCGAAGGATCTAAATAAGGATCTAATTATCAAACAAAATGATTATGTATGACATTCTTAAAAGCCAAATTTAAAAACACTTTATTTCTTGCCAAACTTTTTTTTTATAATTTTCCATTCATTGATTCTGTTTGTTGTATGGAAGAGTAAAACTCATAATCTACCATCATTCTCCTGCATAAGATTTTATGAATGAGCATGCCTTCTAAATGGGTATCACCTTGGCTTGTCTGATTTTCTACAGACCAATACAGCAAATTCATTAGAGGATATTGGCAAAAATCTCAAAAGATAAGTAGGCAAAAGTGAAATACAATCTGCTCACTGAAGGGAATACCCACTTTGAAGAGATCATAGATTTGTGTGGTTGGATATTAAAAAAAATAATAATTTGAAGACTAGAAGCCAACTGAAAGAATTAAGTAGTACCTGGTATTTTCCCCCCTTTTCCATACAAAACCATACTATGCACCATACATTTTGATCAACATATAGTTTTTTTTATTTCTATAGATATATGGTATCCAGACTAATAAATGAATAAAAAAGCACAGTTCTTGCTCACAGAAACCAAAGAGTATCAAATAGAGATTATAGAGAATGTGATAAAGAACATGGAAGAAAACTATTTTCTTCCATTATTCATCAGCATATGAACAGACTAATGAATTCAATTATTGTAGATTAGAAAATGTTTTGTATTCAGATATGCTTTGTTGAAATCCCAAATATAATTCAAGCAAATTAGCATTAAAATCACTTAACATATATAGTACAATAAATGCAATAAAAGCACATGTATATTATTTGAAGTTCCAATTAAGTTAGTAAATTATTTATCTTGTGCAATTTTTGTAGTAACATTTACATGAATTTTAGGCCTATAAAGTGCTATCATTATGCGAGCTAATAAAAATGGCAAAGAAAACTGAAGACAAATAATATGTTCTTTTTGCAGACTTCCCAAAGCTGCAACTTGAATACAAAAACCCTGCACGCAGAGTAGTTATTTATTCATGAACTCTAACATCATGTCTTTACGAATAATGTTATTCACTAAAAGTTGTCATAAATCAATCTTCAATGTATCAAAGTAGATTTAACTGAACCACTCCAGTTAAGTGCCAGGTACTAGATTATTCATTCATGTCCTACTTATACTTGATCTAAATCTGTCATTTTTAGAAATAGCCTGTCCCTCACCTTCCCTCCATTTAGGCTGTGCCCATGTGATGCTAAAATAGTACTTCAAGAACAAAAATTTAGAAAAAAAAGCAAAATTGGTGTTAATCCTAACATACTAGAATCTAATTTTCAAAATTAACATTTTTCCTTGTTTTTTTTGACAAACTAATTTCACAGCATAAACCTTTTCATGGTTTCCTCTTTCATCATCAAAGATTTAAGTACCCAATTTTCCTTCCTATTGTATCATATCATTTATGCTCAGCTTCTCTAATATGTATACATACAAGCTGTTTCTTAGAAATATTCCAATTAAATCTGCTGACAAAAATTTTAATAAAAAAAAATAACTAGAGTTGGGCAACTGGAGCTTTGTACCAGGATGGAGAACTTATACATCATTGACAGAATCACCATAGACTTTTCTTCTCTGCTCTCCCTGATCTTGACAATAGGTTCCATTGCCCTACCTCCACTGCTGACCATTTTCCTAATAGGAATATGGTCCTAAGAGGAATCACTGTCTTCAACCACTGACATTCTTCATTCTTGTCCAATTTTGCCCCTAGTAGCATCAGCATACTTCCTTCCCTCAGCAGTCTCATTTTGTCTATGTAGAAACCTTGGGGTGACTTTTCCAAGTAGGTGAAAGCATGACTTCCAACCCAAAGCCAAAGCACAAGTCACTGCCCTCCATATCACTAAAGCTTAAATATCTGTTTCTCTATAGATATATGTATGTGTGTCCTATTTAACATTTATGTACATATGTATATTTATGTCAATGTAACTATATAGATATAGATAGGTCACAGTGTATCAAAGTTAACTTCCTAACTGCCTCCTTCCCCAATACAAATTACCTCAGTAAGCCTCTTTCTCTCTAGTGCTTCCAACTTTTCAGATAACTTTCTTATATTTTCTTCTCATTATTAACATTTTCAACAACATGGACAAGGCCTATCTAGTCATCAATATTGGAAAATCCGTGAGAGGAAACTCCTCTTTTACAAATGCAAATTGGTACCTCCTCACAATTTTGAGTCCACACCACTAGAGTTCATTGGAACATTCATTGGCTCAATGATTTGCCCAGGTTTATAGAGTCACTATGTGTCAGAGATGGACTTGAATTTAATTCTTCTTGACTTTAAGGCTAGCTCCATACCAGTGTATACTGCCTTTTGTCTTTCTTATTATGTCATAAGAAAAATATGCAACTGGTAAATTTATCCTTATTGCCATTTTGTAAGGGGAAAAAAAACATAAAGAGTTTCCATTCAATTTTAATTAAACAAATACATTTAATAGTGTGTGTGTTCATGTGCATGTGCATGTGCATGTGCATGTGTGTGTGTTCTGAGCACCACCATTCTAGGCACTGAAGGAGATACACCTCATATAGTCCTCAAGATGTACAATGGAATATACATTCTAGCAGGGATTAAGACAGAATCAGAGACAGACAATAACAGATAGAGAGAAAAAGAAACAGGGATAGTGAAACAGACATACAAATGGAGATAAAGATGAGATAATAGGAGAAGAAGAAAAAAAGAAAGAGGAGAGGAGAAGAAAGGGACTCTGTAATTCTTTCTGATACAAATACAAGATGTCAGGAGCATATATAAAAAGAAAGTAAAGTACTGCTTTGCATCATCCCATAGAAAATGAAAACCCTACTTAGAAAGAGCTAAATATGGGACCACTTTTGTTATGAATAAATGGGAAATCAGTGAACTCAAAGAGCCCTCATGTTTAAGGCTTGCATATATAACTGAAGAACTCTGGATAAACAATGACCTCCTCTAGGTTGCTGAAGTTTTTTTTTTTTTTTTCCCTGCTTTTTTCTCTTTATTCTTTATTTTCCTGCTCAATATTGAGCCATACCAATGAGATCAAAATTAGAAATATTTTGTCTCTATTAACCTTCTGAGATTGTTATTCACACTTTATAATTATGATACTTCTATGTATACACCATATAGCTCAGACACAAAAATTCTTTCAAATAATATATTATTTTACATAAATTTCTATTAATTGATATTTTGTATATTTTTTTTCAATCCATGCATTAAATGCTCATGATTTGCATAATATCAACAATCCCACATCGAATTGAAAAGTAAATGGAACTATAGAAAAGCACAAGACATGGAATCCAGAACATACAGTATTCTATTCAACACATAAGTAATCAGTTAAATGCATATTATTACCCCAAAAAATCAAAGAGAAAAAAACCATATTCTATAATATTCATAAACTGTCTTCTCTCCCAAATATTCATTTGCCTTACCTTCAGTTTGGGTGGAGAGAGGTAGTTTTGTGGTACCTGAAAGGGAAATGACATCATCATCATCATCAACACCAAACACCAATATGCAATTACTAGGCAACAGATATTTTACTTACAATTTAATAAAGATACATGAAGAGATATATATCTTAGTAGAAACAAAAACTCAATTTTTACAGAAATCATTTTATACAGAAAAGAAGCTAAATAAATGGAAGCACACTAGGAATTTACAAAAATATACTGGAAGATGGTAAAAAAGATGTTTTTAAGACACATTGCCTTGAATCAAATGGAAGCTATATATGATACAGATTATTAAATATATTCATCATATACCATAAGACAGTTAAATATAGTTTAGAATTGCTGTTCAAACTGTATACTGGATGTAGACTCTTTTACAAATATGCACTGTTATATATTTTGCTTTCCCAGGAAAAATGTACAGTAATTATATGACCTTAAAACCAAGGTGGAGTTTCTTAAGTTCAAAGTTCATTTAAACTTCATTCACCAAAAACTCCAACTATCCTCTTCCCCATCTGATGCCATAGTTTGAAATAACTGTTTCCCCCAGTTATGGTAAAGTAGTATCTTAAAAACATAATATTAAGCATTATGTTTGAAAATGATAAATTGTTTAAACTTAAATTGTTGGTACAGCTGGATCAACATGTCATTTTCAATACTTAATATGTGGTTAATCTTGTGTCTTCAGTATTTCAGTTGAAAGAAAAAAAAATTACCAAGAAGCTCAGCAACCCAAAAGCTCCAAAAGCAAAGATATTTCCCCACTTAATGTAGCACATATTATATCTTCTTTATAATTCTGCAGCACATAACACAATTCTTTGTACACATCAGGTGCTTAAATAAGGCCAGTGATTTAAGCTATTTATTTTAGCTTTTGAAACTCTTTTGTATTAATCAAATTCTTCGTATCATGGCATTGACTAAACAACGGCATAAAGGTAGCTTTTATAGTTTAAAATATGTTACCTACTGGCTTTTATAGCTTTAAACAAATTGTAATGATAATATATTAGGAACAGAGTTCTCTCATTGTTCCCTAGATAGTCAGTGTTATTTAATACTCTGATATAGGTTTGGGTAACAGTTGTCAGTTTCAAATAACTTTTATGGTTCCTTTGAGACCTATTGAGTATCACAATGTACTTTGAATTCCAGTACAGGTCATAAAATGCCATGACACACCTAAGTTCCCCTATTATACTGGTACAACCCATATGTCACTTGCTTTTGATAGCTTTTGTCAATGACTGGAACATATAGCATTGTATGATTGATAGACTTTTTTTTAAACCATGTGTTCTGAACATTTTTCTCCTTGTCTTGAAAACAAACACTGTTTCTGTTTGACAAGTTGAAACCATTCACATGTAATGGTTAAAAAACAGAAATTCATTTTGCTAGATATCTGTATATTTTTTTCCAGTTGTCATTTTATTCTTTTTTTGTTCCAATAATATACACATCTCGGATAGCAACAATAAAATTGGAAGTATCAACAAGCTAAATAAAGAAAATCCTACTCATTTCAAAATACTTGGCTTTCTGAAAATATTTTGAGCACTATAAAGTGAATATATATGTGTATATATATATGTGTGTGTGTGTATATATATATACAGTTTAAATACTTTAAAGTAAAGTTGAAATATTATATTTATAATAATAAGCAGTTCAATATAGCTAGGTAAATAGAGGGTTATTTAAATGCATTCAGTACAACTTTATCTATCACCTATTATGGTCTAGGCCCTGTGCTAGGCATTAGGTATACAGGCACACAAAGGCAAGTCTCTGTTCTCAGGGAGTTTACATTCTATCAGGAGTATAAAAACACGTATACTGGTACATAAAGAAAAAGTCTTAAAAAGAAATTTCTAGTGATAAACAGAGTAATAGAAAAAAAAATCAAGGAAACACAGAGATATGCTCTATAAAATAATTAGAATTCTACAAGTTGGAGGTAAAGAGGGGGGTGCTCTTTACACTAGGGAAGGATGGGAGTAATGTAGGCAAAAGATGAAATATCTTCTCATGGGGAACAACACGAAGGCCAATTTGATTGAAATAAATAGTACATGAAGGGACGTAATTTGAAATAAAAGTGAACATGCAGATGGAAATGAGATTGTGGAGGTTTTTAAGTGCAAAGCACAGGATTTTGAATTTTATTATGCAGGAAAATGCAGCCATTGAAGATTTTTAAGCAGAGAATTGGTATAGTATGATTGGTGCTTTAAGAATACTCGTTTAGTGGGTGATAGATTGAGAATTGATTGAAGTCAAAACGACCAAATCAGAGGCATATAACATATTCTAGATGAAAGAGGATTATAGTCTGATCTAGGAAAAATGTTGTATGCATGTCAAGAAGGGAAGGTATACAAGAAAGGATATGGAAATAAGATCCCTAACACTTGAAAATTAGCCCAAAACTTTGAATCTAGATAACTGAAGAATTGTGGTGTTATAAATAAAATAAAGAAGTAATATAAGAAGGGTGAAAATGCAAAGAACTTGATGGATTTGGAAGAGGTGGTACCTGATTGATGTCTTGACCATAAGAATGCTGAGTTTTAAAGAGGCAGTACACCTTTGGGTTGAGAATGAAGGTATACAATTATATTGGAGATAAAATGACCATTTAGGGAAACAGGTAGAGGAAAAAGTGATTAGTGGACCAAGTTAGGATATATCCAAATTGTCTAGAACACAGAGTAGGTGATGGAAGAGTTTGGGAAGGGAAAATAAAATGAGAAGGAGAAACAAGTTTGGCATCTCTTTTATCTTTTTCCAAGGCTAGAAGAAGCTTTTGTGGCTGGTTTATTATCATTACATTGGAATAAAATGAATACATTTTACAGTTGATAGTAGTCAAAGAGCATTAGTATTGCCTCATGATTATCAATCAAAATAATTTGCTGAGGTCTGAAGCAGTAAGGAAAGTGTCACAATATTGATGGTGACCATGAATATGCCTGTGTAGTTGTGTATCACAAAATATAAGAGACTCTCCATATAGAAGGCAGAAGTATAACATTTTTCTGACACCAGAGGATTAAATCCCCAAACCAATAACTCCAATTCAACACAGCAGCAATTATATCCCAAAACCACTAAGTCCACTTCATTATAATGGCAAAGAACTTAAAACACAATATCAAGGAAGGGAGCCAAGCCATCCCATAACATTCCCCTCTGCTGGGGCCTTCCAGTAAACACTCACTGATAAATCCTAGCTGTCTGCTTACTCGAGTCCTCTTCTCCTGCAGTTCTGAGAGAGAGCCAGAGGGCTCTACAATCCTTCTGACCTAATTAGCAAAAGGGTGTGAGCCTTCCTACAAACAAGCCTCCCCTAATTAAGCTTCCCTTAACTAGCTTTGCCTGAGACCTATTAATAGGATTTTTTTTTTTAATTTATTTTTGACATGTTTGGTTTTCAGCATTGATTTTCACAGGCATTTGAATTACAAATTTTCTCCCCATTTCC
>JAQQSZ010017605.1:0-10762 GCA_028646595.1 Phalanger gymnotis | reverse complement strand
GCCCCACTCAGACTGCTCGCAATTTCTAACTCTCTCAAATCTGCTCAGATTCACTTTTTCATAGGAATCCAACAGAACTTGTGAGAGAGCTCCAGCAAGATGCTGTTTTCATGTGGCCATCTTGGCTCTGCCCCCCAGCTTTCCTAAATGTTAAAAAATTTTTTTTAAAAATCACATATGCCAGATCTTTAAGGACTTCAGGATGTGGTTCATTTGGACCTGGTGACTTGAACTCATTGAAGATCGAGAGATGCTTCTTCAATGCATCTTCCCTAATTTTTGGTTTTCTGGAACCTTTTTATTCTATCTTTCTTAATCCAAGCAACATTCTTCTTGGAAGAGAACACATGAGGAAAAAAGTTAGATTTGTGCAGTTCACTAGTCTCCTAATAATTCATTTTCCATCCTGAGAATTAGGCCTATTCCTTTTCAAATTTTTCTCCTCTAGAAACCAACATAGTCATAAAATTGAGGGGTTTTTTGTTTCTTCCTAGATTAACAATCTTACTTCATTCTGGGCTCTAGAAGCCTGTAAGACTGTAACAATTCTATTGTGTCAATAATTTTATTTGCCCGGCTTCTTTCTCTAACACATCAAAAAATCCTCAGATCATTCATGACTTTCCTGTGCTCCTATGTTGGGCTTTTTAGGCAACTCTTTTTTTTCCTCTTCTTTTTTTTTTCTTAAGTCTTTAGAGATTTCTTAGAGGGAATTTATGTATGGGGTAGTCTTTTAGACTACATGTTTTTTAGTCCTCTCCAATACTAAGATTACACAATTCTATATGGACTTTTCTGTCAACAATTGCCACCATATTCTTCTCTACAATACAGTTTTAAATCTGCCAAATTCTATTCATTTGTCAGATGTGAAGAATCAATTATTTTGCTATAGAAACCACTTTGGCAAGAAGATAAGATTTGATGAGGAAGGGCTAAGGAAGAGGAGTAATAGAAGGAAAGAAGAAAGCAGATGTTTCTTTTTTTCCTCCCTTATCCTGCCTCTGTTTTATTGATTTTTGCAAATAACTTCTTTTCATATATGAACAAAAAGAGGCTCATGAAACAGCAGAGCCTCCAAATCTTAAGCATCCTGATCAGGAATAGAGATCTGTCAAACAAATATACAATGTGGAAGAGGGTGATGTTGACCAAAACCCTGCCTCAAGAAAAAGATTTTTGAGACTACTCCTGTTTATACCCAGGTAATGCTGACAATTTTGGTCAAGGCTGCTTGAAGGCCAGGTAGATTATATTTTCACTTGTCCCCTGGGTTTCTCCAGCACCCCATCCATGGTGTTGCCCAAGTATAGGATGTGATCCCCTGAATCTCAGTTCCATTTAACCATTAACAGTTGGATGAGTTTCACAAAGGAACCTTTAGTTCAAAATGTATAGTAACAATTGTACAAACTTATTTCTCCATTATGTAGGACACATAATATCCTTTCTATCTGGCACCAGCACCACTTCAGTATCTGGGAGAAAAAGGGGTTCAAATTTAATTCTGTTCTTATAGAGCATAATCCAAGTTCAAATTTTAAAGTCCAACGTGGGCTTGAGTCCCAAGCATCCTGGCTTCTCAGGGCTTTGCTGTCAAGCTGGATAGCTACACCATCATACCTGGAAACCTGGCTTTTAAGTTGCCAGGGCTCTAACTCCCAGGTTCAGTGAGTCCAGTGAGGATCACCACCTGAAATGAGGACAAATGAAACAAAACAGGAACAAATACCATCAAACCCATTTATTTTGAGCCAAGATAAAAGAACAGGGAAGAAGGAAATCTTTCCCCTCACCAGTTCAGTTCATGGCTCCTTGCTTTAAGTGAACTGTCATCTTTACCCTCTAGATGCAGTAGGAAAGAGAGCAATAGCCAAAAAAAACCACTATCTCAGTCTGGCTGTTTTAAAGACACTGCCTTCAGAGTACACAGTAATTCAAAAGAGGCTACCTTTCAGGTAGGTGGTAGGAGATTGAGGACTCTACCACATTAGGCAATAGAAATATTCCCCAAAAAGCCCCCAGTTCCTCTTCAGCATCACCTGCCTTTTTTTCTCCCTCTTTGTTACTCCATTTTTAAAGTTGGCTAAATACAGCCTTGTAATTCAAAGTGTATTTATATCACAATTGTATCACTAAGATCATTTTTGTGACCTTTTAACAGAAAGATATCAGCAAAATAATATTTTCCTTATAGCCTGGAAGATTCACTTGAAAATTTCTTAAAACTGAACAACTGAATTCCTTATTTTGATATAATATTTCTGTCATAAAATTCTTGAGGAAACATTCTCTACTTTGCTTTCATCTAATTTCTCAGAATAATTTGGAATTCTGTTACATACTTGCTTTTAAATAATATGATACATTCTGAAAAGTTGAAATGGCTTTCTATGCATAAATTAAGTTACTGTTTCATTTGAAAGAAGCCAGTCATGTGAACAGATATTTACAAATGAATTTAGTCAAATTGGCAATGATTTCTAAATAAACTAAAGTTCAAAAATAAGTGTTAGCATATTCCATATGAAGTCCTGGAATAAAAAAAAATCAAGATTTATGTCCTTCCCCACTGAGAATATAAGACCTGATTGTAAGAATGGCATAGATTTTTCACTTTATATTGCTCATTATATAGTTTTGGAGTCGTAAGCAACTATAGTCATCACAGATTCTAATTATTCTACTTTATAGATAAACAAATTAAGTCACAAGGAAATGAAGCATCTTACCTGAGATCACAGGATGAATTGGTGACTGTCTTACAGACCCACCTTCCTGTCTTGCAATTGCTATTTCTATTACACCATTAGGCCACCTATTTTAATGCAATTTCAATCAGACTCATGTTCATTGGGTTACCAAAACCTGGATTCAAATCTGGCCTTAGACACATAATAAATGTGTGACTCTGGATATGCCATTTAAACTGTTTGCCTCAGTTTATTCATCTTAAAATAGGAATAATAATAGTGCCTAATTGCCAATGTTGTTATGAGGATAAAAGGAGATAATATCTTTAAAGTGTTATGTATAGCCTAAATAGATATGCAAGTGCTAGCAACTATTATTAGCTTCTAAGGTTAAGTAACATGGGATGCATTCAGACTGATAAGCATATTTCATTAACTTTTTTCTTTTAAAATTTATTCCAAATTTTACAAACAAACAAAAAACAAGCACTTAAATATCAGTCAATAGTTAGTCAACAAGCATTTATGAGGTATGTACTATGTGCCAGGAACTATAGTATGTACTAGAAACACAAATGAAAGCAAAAAGAAAGGCAATCCCTGACCTCAAGGAGCATACGTTCTAATGGGGAAGACAACACATAAAAGGAAGCTAAAAATATGGAAGGAGGGGAAAGAAGGCATCTGGCATTGGGGCACAATGAAGATTTCTAGAGGAATCCATCTTAGTGAGAAATGAAGGGATGACTGGCCTCATCAATCTCCTTCTATGTATAAAGTAGGACATAAAATTTGGATTGTGTATAGAGCTGTGAATTTCTATTTTATGCCACCTGCTTTTGAAAAAATATAAAAAATTTGATTCAATATGTTATTTTTAATTTAATAGCTTTTAACATATCTTCATTATTGATATTAAAATGTTAGCATGTTTATATTTAACTATATTCATTTATCATTTACTATCTATCTATCAATCTATCTATTCCTATGGAAGCTGTTGCCATCAACCAAGGTTCGTTTCTGTGGGTTATAGGAATCAATGTTCATACCCTTGCTAACTTTTTTGAAAAAAAACAGGTATCTTTTGGTATTTGCCTGATTTATTTAATCTCTACAGATCTTGAGCTGGTATTTGGATTAGTTTGTAACTAGTCTAAGATCACACACATATGTATATCTATCTTTATCTAATCTATGTCTAATCTATCTATCATAGATGGATGGATGGATAGGCAGACAGACAGACAGACAGATGGATAGACAGACAGACAGACAGACAGACAGACAGATAGATAGATAGATAGATAGATAGATAGATAGATAGATAGATAGATAGATAGACAGATAGATAGATAGATGGAAAAAAGGAATATATGTTGACAACTACAACTCTCCAGGTTCCTACCCAGAAGGAGACACTGTGGTTGATAACAGTAGCCTACATAGGAAAAAACAATCACTCAATTAAAAAAAAAAAAAACTAATGTTCCTTTTCAATACATGTTTGTACAACCCTCTTGCCCTCTTTGTTCCAGTGACTTCTTTCTGTTAATCATGTCTTATTTCTCATTTGTCTGTTTAGCTTTTTTGTATATTTTTATTTGCATGTTGTCTGCCCCATTAGATTGTAAGGTCTTTGAGCTTACAAAAGGGACTGTCCTTGCCTCTTTTTGTATTCCCAGAACTTAGAACAATGCCTGGTACATACAAGGAGGTTAATAAATGTTTACTGATTGTTTGATTAATATGACTTACCAAAACCAAAAAAATACAGATATTAATCTATTTAGTTAGTTTTCCTACCATTCAGATTTCCATGACTGAAGAGTACCTACATATTTTAAATATCTAATGCCACACTACTGAGATGCTTAGAATCCCAGGCCTGGGCAGAATCAATGACATTTAAGACACTATTTTAATAGTTAATGACATTATTACCATTCTAGGAATAAATTTGGTATATGAATGAAAATCATTGGTTCCATTAGCTAATGTTTATTGTGCCTCAATATAATTGATTTTTGTTTCTAAATATCAAAAACAATCAGTATGGCTACATAGACTATTTTCTTATGAGATTATAACAAAGGATAAACACAAAAATTGCCAGACTCATTTAAGAGCATCAGAAATGCTAAGGCCCAGAAACAGATAAGGTTAATAAATAAAAAATAAAACTAACTAAAGCAAATGATTCTTTTGAGGAATATATTGTATTAAGAAACATAAATTTTGCCTGCTTCTGGGGAATCTTGCATGATAAGATGACATGTTCATTAATAGGCATTCATTAAATTAAAGGAGGAAATGACTTGGCCTACTGGATAGAGAACTGTACTTGGAATGAGGAAGACCTGAGTTCAAATCTAGTTTCAGAAACTAGGTGTGTGACCCTGAGCTGGTCACTTAACATCTATCTGCCTCAGTTTCCTCATCTGTAAAATGAAGACAAAATGAGATAACGGTAAAGTACTTCGTATACCTTAAAGTGCTCTATAAATGCTTAGATTATTACTATAATTACTGCTATTATTATTGTTATCATTATTTATATTATGCATTCACTACAACATTGTAAGGACAGGGACAAAACCGTGTCATACCATTTTAAGTATGCACCATACCATACCATATTTTAAGTAAGTAGCAACTTTTATTAATCAATGAATCATAGACTATAGATTAAATATGAGAAATCTTAAACGTGCAGAAAACCTAGATGACTGGAAAAATAGTTGTATCCTTAACAGGACGACATAAGAATTTGGGGGAAAAGTTAATGAATTTTGTTTTAGACATTTCAAATATGATATGTGACATGGAAAAGATGACTGCCAATGAAAATGAATGAAGGTTACGTTTCTTTTTTTTTAATTCTTTTTTTTATTTTTAGTTTGCAACACATGGTTCTACGTAATTTTGAGTTCCAGATTTTCTGGAACTCCCTCCTTCCCTCCCACCTCCCTCCCCAAGACAGCAAGGAATCCCATATAACTTCCATGTATAACTTGATGTTGAATTAATTTACACACTAGTCAAGTTGTGGAGAAGAATTATGACCAATGGAATGAATCATGAGAAAGAAGAAACAGAACTAAAAAAAACACAACCCAACAACAAATACAAAAGAGAGAAAAAAAAGGAGAGGAAGAAAAAGGCAAGCATGAAGTGTGCCTCGATCTGCATTCATACTTCATAGTTCTTTCTCTGGATGTAGATAGCACTCTCCATTGTGAGTCCTTTGGAGCTGTCTCTGCATATTGTGTTGCTGAGAAGAGCAAAGTCTGTCAGGGTTAGTCATCACAGAATCCATAATTTCTGTGGTTGTGTATAATGTTCTTCTGGCTCTACTCCGCTCTCTCAGCATTATGTCTTGTAGGTACTTCCAGGTTGTTATGAAGTCCATATCATCCCCATTTCTTATAGCACAATAGTATTCCATTACCTTCATATACCACAGCTTGTTCAGCTGTTCCCCAATTGATGGGCATCCCTTTGATTTCCAATTCTTAACTACCACAAAAAGAGCCGCTATATTTTTGTACATATAAGTCGTCTTCCCACTTGTGTGATCTCTTTGGGATACAACCCTAGGAGTGGTATTGCTAGGTCAAAGGGTATGAACATTTTTATAGCCTTTTGGGCATAGTTCCAAATTCCTCTCCAAAATGGCTGGATCAGTTCACAACTCCACCAGCAATGTAACAATGTTCCAATTTTCCCTCATACTCTCCAGCATTTATCGTTTTCCCTTTTTTGTTATTTTAGTCAATCTGACAGGAGAGAGATGGTATTTAAGAGTTGTTTTGATTTGCATTTCTCTAATCAGTAGTGATTCTGAGCATTTTTTCATATGTCTATAGATATCTTTAATTTCTTCCTCTGAAAACTGTCTGTTCATATCCTTTGACCATGAAGGTTACATTTCTAAGTAATGTGTAGACCACAACTTGAGTTCAACAATGTGATTTTTTTTCAATATCAATACTTTGATTCTTGGACAGATCTATGATTTCTTCCCTGTGAACATTCCACCCACTGATATAGACATCCTCCAAATAGTTTCATATCTTGTAAGATTCTTGTTTATATTTTTATATAAATCTTAGAGTATATGCTCAAGGTGTTGTTGTTTAGTCATTTTTCAGTTGTGTCCAACTCTTTGTGACCCCACTTTGTGGTTTTCTTGGCAAAGATACTGGAGTAACTTACCATTTCCTTCTCTAGCTCATTTTAAAGATGAGGAAACTGAGGCAAACAAGGTTAAGTGACTTGCCCAGGGTCACATAGCTAGCAAGTGTCTGAGGCCACATTTAAACTTAGGAATATGAGTCTTCCTGACTCCAGGCCCAGCATTCTAGGCACTGTACCACCTAGCTTCCCTAGCTCAAGATGTACATGTTTTTAATATAATTTTTTTTCATAGAATATATGCAGAAGATTATCTTAACATAATATTCCTTGATTCTATTAATATCTTCACAGTATCAATACAGTATCTCACCTACTATTGATATTCATTGCTACACACTTGACCCCACTTTCCTTTCTAGTTATGGACATGTTTAATTTCCTGTCTCTGACCCCTATTACCTAGGTAGGCTTGGATAAATCACTTAAACTCCATGGATCTCAGTTTCTTCATCTATAAAAAGCTGGATTAGATAGACAGTGTAATTCCTTCATATTTTAGATTTTTTATAGATTTTTTTTATCATTTTTCAAGTATAAATCCTTGTTGGATTTAGCATTGCCATGCTATAGAAAATTAAGAGATTTAGAACACCAACTTGATTTAAATACCTTATTTATCACCCTACTCATTGTGAATAGTTTATATCATTTTCTTCTGTTATTCTTTGGTACTATGCATTTTCAAGTAAACTCTTTGACTAGTCTCATGGGAAAATATGAAAGCTAAATGTCAACAATGTATATGTTGGCCAATTATAATCCTTTCCTTTAAAAAAGTCATCTAATTTCTTAATAGAGCCACTTTCACCAGTGCAGAAGTAGTGAAGTGTTTCACCAAAGGAGATTCAAGAAACATTATTATGGTGAAGTATCTCTCAGTGAAAGACAATTAATAATTGATGTAAGCTTTAAAAATAAGCCTCATGGTTTATTTTCTGGGCACAGAAATAACACTGTCAAGGAAAAGATATAATTGGACTATCACATGCTACCAAAACATCCCTAAGGAGGACAAAGTGTCCAACTCATACTTGGGATCTACAGTTGTCTTTGTCCTATTGTATCTAACACAGACTCAACAAGAAACTTTGTGATTTGGAGGTCAAAAGGTTCATGGTTATACATAAGGAACAACCTCAACAAATCAAAGGATAACATGTTTTAAAAAGAAGACACAAAACAACAGGAAGAGACCAGAAGGAACATTTGAACTAACTTAAGAGAATGTCCAAAATTTCAACCATAAAAATAAATTCTGGGCCATTTGCCCAGGGCCTTAAATAAATTAAGGAGGACATTGATAAGACTAATGTAGGAGACAGAAAAGTTTCACATTCTGTATTATTTATTAGACTGTAAAGCAATCCACATTATAAAACTCATCACAATCAATATGAAAAATTTAGTGAGGAAATGTTCACTTCAAAAGCTTTGCGTGTTTTAACAAAGCAGCATTCCTATTTTATTTTCCCAGAATGATTCTGGCCTTACACTTTGAATTCATGGAATTAACTTAAATTTACTTCATCTAATATAGAAAAAACTCTTGTAGTTTCCCCCACCTTCTAAGGAATGAGAGAGTGATGCTGTCTTGGCCTGTGATCTCTTCCATATGAAAAGAGTGCAAATTGCCTACCGCAATGTAAGCCAGCAAATTAGGTTGCAAATTATAATTCAGTTTTCTAGGACACTGAGAAGTTGTCATTTCCCAGCCAGTGTACATCAGAGATAGGACTTCAGTTCAAAGCTTACCATCTATTCACTATACCATAATGTCTCTCTCCTTGTTGTGTGGGTTACAAAATAAATATTTACTGACCTCAAGATGTCTATAAACTGAAAGGGAAGAATATACCTTTTAGAAGCAGCTAAACAATAACATTAACCAGTATACAATCATAAGGACAATAATGGTAATTTCAGTCACTAAATGATGGTTACCCAATTTTCATGTCTCAATTCCTTTTAAGACAACTATATCCAGCTCTTTCATACTCAATTAGATCATGTCTGAATGAAGGCACCTCTTAGACTTATTGCTTCCAGTTACTCCTTAGTCCTCAGTTCCATATTTTTGCGGTACTTTAACTTTTTTTAATGCTCTAGTGATTGAAATGAGCTTGGTAGTGTATTTCAAGCCTACCTGTTTCCATGTTACAAACATTATCCATCATTTTCTTAATATTATCAGCCTAGTTTATTCATCTATATTCACTAATTTTTCCAAATAAAAGTTTCTATTTTGTGCCAGAGACAGCTGGGTGGTCCTGTGGATGAGTCAGGAAGACTCATCTTTCTGAGTTCAAATCTGGCCTCAAACCATTAAGAGCTGTATGATCCTCTGAAAGTTACAACCCTGTTTGCCTCAGTTTCCTCATCAATAAAATGAGCTGGAAAAAGAAATGGCAAGCCACTCTAGTATCTTTGCTATGAAAACCCCCAAATGGGATTGCAAGGAGTCAGATAGGACTAAAACAAATGAAGAATGACAGCAGACCCCAAAGAAAGTGTTAAAGGTCTTTTTGGTATCTACAGGTATCAAAATTGGTCTCCCTTAGATTTTGTTCCTTCATCTCTAAAATGGGAGATAGAGTTTGGATTGGATGAAATCTGTGGTCCCCTCAATTTTTAAATAATCCCCTACCCATATTCATGAAAGAGGTGAAAAAAAAACCCTTTTCTCTTATAGGTTATTATCTAATGTAAAAATATTAATGTTTTTGACATAAAAATGCATATCCAAATGGTGATCTTCTTTTTGTTAAAAGGCATAAAATATCATATGACTTTATTAAGATTAAAGATGTCAGATTAATGCCATTCACTTTTTAAAAAGAGTCACTAAAGTAGTAGGTAAGGGGGGATGTTACTGATATTGTTTACCTAGATTTTAGCAAAGCATACTTTTTGCAAAACTTTTTGGAAAGTATCTTATATTATGTAACAAACATCGAGACATATAAATTACATAGTAATAGAATCAGATAAATTCCAAACAGATTGGATGGCTATTGTCAAAGAGTAGTTATAAATGTTTCAGTCTCATTGTGGCAGAAAGTCTAGATTAGAGTATCCTAGTGATTTGAGCTTGACTCATTGGCTTTGATTAAGCCATAGATAAAAAAAAAACTCGTAAGTTTTGTAGATGATGTTCTTCTGGGAAGGATAACTAAAATAATGAATGGTAGAGGCAAGATATACAAGACTCTTGGTAGGTTTGAACACTGGACTGAATATAATAAATGCAACAGATAAAAATCCAAAATCTTGCACTTGTATACAAAAAAATCAACTTAAAAAAATATGTTTAGTGAGGCATGGCAAGACAGATATTGTTTTGAACAAATATCTTAGAGTTTTAGCAGACTTCAAAATGAACATGAATTAGTAATGTGGTATGGCATCCCCAAAAGCAAATATGAACATTACCCACATTAAATGTAGGGGCATACCTTTCATGAAACCAGGGAGGTGAAATTCCCACTGTACTCTCCTCTCATCAGAACTAATCTGGAGTATTAGCTTCATATCTGGGTTGAAGAAGTTCACGGATTTAGTTTATAGTTTAAAAAAGGACATTGATAATCTAGAGAGTATATATAGGTGGGCACCAGAAAAATGAATGGCATTTTTTCTGTCACATGGGGATCAGCTGAAGAATGCTTAGAAGAGAAGATTAAGTGGGGAATGAGGAGGGGTTGTTGAATGAGTTGAATCACTTCAACTATTGTCAGGGGTCTAGAACCGGGCTTCCTGGGAGGAAAGGAGAACACCTGGAGTCACCGCCTATGGCGGGAGTGGCTTCAAAGGTTGTCGCTCCGCCCCCGAAGGAGGCGCTGGGGAGGTCCTCTGCTTTCCCTAGATAAGGT
>JAQQSZ010017604.1:0-10763 GCA_028646595.1 Phalanger gymnotis | reverse complement strand
TCCTGCTCGCACTCCTGGTCTACACACGGGTAAGCCCTGCTTCCGCAGCTTCCTGCCTCGGCAGCTTCCGGCTTCCACAGCAGCTTCCGCTTCCGCTGAAACTGTCTCTTGGCTCACCTTTCCTCGCAGCCGAGCTTCTGGCATTCTCAAGCCCCGCCTCAATGACCAGAGACCATTGGTTCCCGAGCTGGCCCCTCCTAAGTCACCAATCCACACCCACACAGGTTTCACACCTGACAGGGCCCTGGGCATGGGGCTTAGCACTTAACAGCTGAAAGTACTTCCACTCAAAAGAAACAAAAGCCATGCTAATGAGACAATTTTGCTTAACAACACAGTGTGTGTGTGTTAAATTAAGGAAGGGCTTTTATTTCTATTTTCACTAGAGATATAGGTATACAAAAAAGGGTATCAATAAAATATAGTTCCAAAATGTAAAGAAGAAAACAAAAAGGGAAAGGAACCAAAAAGGGAAATTTTATTAGTGTGATATATAAGCACACACATATGTATATGAAAATATGTATGTACCTATATATACATATATATCCATTTATATGTGCATAAATGTGTATACAAACACAGCAATATGAATTTCTTGATAAGCTGTAACAGGTAAGTTTCTTATGCCATTTGTTTTCTTGTTCTACTTTGTGTATTAAATATTTTGCTTGCTATATTGAAAATGGAAAGAAGAAATGAAATAGATTCTGAAGTTCAAAATCTGGTTGTCACTGGTCTGGGAAAGTAATGCTGAGCCAACATGGGAAGGTGAGAAAATTCAAGACAGCATTAAATGAAAAAAAAAGAGAGAAAGATATAAAGTAAAAATATGCATTAAAAAAGGATTCAGAAATTTGTGGTAGGACACAAAGTCAGCTTACAATAACTAGTATGCTGCAATTGTTTACACATCATTTATTTGCATGATGCCTACTCCTATGTGGACTAGGCAGAACCAAATTTCTCAAAAGGCTTTCAAGTTATGGAAAAAGTGGGGCCACACATGTGGTCCAGTTTAAAACATAAAATCATTAAATGTCAGAGTTGAAATGGATCTAAAAGATTATCTAGTTCAGCCCCTTCATTTTTTAGATGAAGAATCTAAAATCCAGAGAAATTTACATGGTTTTGTAAGGTCAAATAGTAAATTAATGGGAGAAAGGTAACTAGAAACTAATTCACCTGAGTTCTAATGCATTTTCCTCTTCTTTTCTCTTTGTGCACTATTATCTGCATCAACTATAAGTATAGTATATTCTGTAGACATTGGGAAATTTAAAATGAATAGAGTACTATATAAATTCCTGATGATCCTGGGACAGATGCTATTTGAAGATAGGGTTAGATGATTTATAATTCAGAAGAAACACTATAATATAAAGACAAGGGATGTTATGCTACCAACAAGGCCTAAGAGCACATTTAAAAATTGCAGGCCAGAAGCTGTATGTCTTTTCCTTTTTATGACATTTTCTCTGGTCCTCATCATATCCCACTCCAAAATAGAAAATTGTGCACCAAAAACAAAGAAATTTTGGTTATCTCTGGTCTAGAAAATTAAGAATCCAAACAAGATTAAAATTTCATGAACAAACAGAGAAGACCAATATTCCCTAATTTTGGTGAGTGTTCACTAAACATTCTCTCTGCTACCATTCATCATGCTCTCTGCTCAGCCCACCTCTCTCCTTCCAGTGCTCCAGAGATCCAAACTACAAATGGCAGAAACGGGTTCAGGTTGCAATAGCAATGAAGTAGTGTTCTAGGCATGAACAGAGTTCTTCAGGGGAAGAGAGGAACAGAGGGAACTGGTCAGGAAATTTGTCTCCTGGGAACAAAATTTAACTGCATACCTCAACCCCTTCCCTCTTTACAGAAAAATGGATAGAAATCCCAAAGAGTAAGAATTTGCTTAGATTGCTATAGCAGAATGATATAACTGTATGCCAGTGGGTCAGAGTGTTGAGAAAGAGAAGGAACAGGATAGGACACGTATGGAGTGATGGTTTGTGTGGCTCTCCACTAAGCCTAATGGAAAGAGCTCAGCATCCAGCTATAGCAAAGTTTGAACCTGCTGAAATCATTTGGGGGAAAGAACACAGACTGGTGAATTATGAATTGCCCAATGTAGGAGGTGGTTGGGATACTCTGCGATTCAGTCCCCAGGGAAAACAATATGTGAAGCGAGGGAGTCAGAAAGTGAGCACTAGGGAAAATAAAGGGAAAAATGACTGAAATTATTAAAGACCTCAAGACAAAGAAAATTCAAAGACTTTATAAGCAGATAAATGAACAGGGAAGACATTAACACAATGAAACATGGCCTCTAGAGTTTTGCAATTGTGAATAAATATTACAAAAAAAGGGGAAATGGCCCAATGAGGTAGAGAATCCTATGTATTTTCAAGTGCATGGAACCATAGTATGGTGTTTCTGAATAGTTTATGACAGAAATAAGAATACTAAGATCATAATTTATAGCCTGCATAGCAGAAGTAATTAAAGAGAAAAAAATGAATTCACAGTGTCAAGGCTCACCAAAGAAATGAAAAAGAGAATAACATTGAGACTGAAACAGCAAAAGTAGAGAAATAGAGAAACAAAAGAAATAATATTAAAAGAAAGCATGCTCTCCATACAAGCAAAGCATAATGATCTCAAAGACAGCATGCTTGGAAACATCTTAAGGACTTTTGGTCTCTCAGAAGTTAAAAAACATAAACACTACATTGCAAGAAATAATATAAGACAAATTCCCAGAACTTCTGAACATAGAAACAAAATGCCAGTTAAAAGAAAGATCACCATTTGAGACTGAAAACTGAAAGAAATGTAGTAGTTAAATTTAATAATTCCATTGAGAAATAACAATTTTTGCCTAAGAAACAGATACTCAAATACAAATAAAAGGAAATTTGAATAATAGAGGACTATTCTGAATTAACCATAGAATGCAGGAAGGAATGGAATGCTATTTTCTAAAGAAGAATGGAGCTTAAGTTGCAGCCCAAGTTGATCTCCTCTGCAAATGAGTCTAAATACAAATGCAAAAAGATGGATATTTGATAATAAAGAGTTTATATATGTGTGTACACATATATATGTGTTTATACACACACACACACACACACGGGTGTGTGTGTAGGAAGGGGGCCTACCTGTATCAAATCTCAAACTCTATTATAAAGCAGTAATCATTAAAAAAAGAAATCTGGTAATGGCTAAGAAACAGAGCACTGGATCAATGGAATAGATTAGGTACACAATACATAATAATAAATGACCAGAATATTCTAGCATTTGATCAACTTCAAGACTGAAGCTTTTGGGACAGGCTATGTGACAAAAATTGCCCAAGAAAACTGGAAAGCAGTTTGACTAAAACTAGGTATAGACCAACATTTCACACTGTATACCAAGATAAGATCAACATGGGTACATGACTTAGAAATAATAGGTTATATTGTGAGCAAATTAGCAGAGTTTGGAAAATTTTACATGTTAGATCTATGGAAAAGGGAAGAATTTATGAACAAGCAAAAGATAGAGAGCATCATGTGATGTAAAATGGATAATTTTGATTACATTAAATTATGAAGTCTTTTTTGCACAAACAAAACCAATACAGCCAAGATTCAAAGAAAGCAGGAAACAAAGAAAAAAAGTTTAGAGCAAATTTCTCTGACAAAGGCCTCTTTTCTCAAACACATAGAGAACTGAGTCAAATTTATAAGAACCCAAATCATTCCCCAATTGATAAATGGTTAAAGGATATAAAGAGGCAGTTTCCAGGAAAAAAAAAATTAAAGGTATGTATACTTATATAAAAATGCTCTAATTTAGTATTGGTTAGAAAAATGCAAATTAAAACAACTCTGAGGTACCAACTCACACATATCAGATTGGTTAATATGACAGAAAAGGAAAATGATAAAAGTTGGGGGGGACGTGGGAAGGTTGGGACACTAATTCACTATTAGTGGAGTTGTGAACATAACCAACCATTCTGGAGAGCAATTTGGAACTATGCTCAAAGGTCCAGAAAATCATGCATACCCTTTAACACAGCAATACCATTAATAGGTTTGTATCACAAAGAGATCAAAGAAAAAAAGGAAAGAACCTACATATACAAAATTATTTATAAAGGCTCTTTTTATTGGTGGCAAAGAATTAGAAATGAAGGGATGCCCATAAACTGGGGAATGGATGAACAAGTTGTGGCATATGATTGTGATGGAATACTATTGTGTTAAAGAAATGAAGAGCAGAATGGTTTCAGAAAAAACTAGAGAAGACTTATATGCACTCATGTAAAGTGAATTAAGCAGAACCAGAAAAACATTGTACATGATGAAAGCAACATTGTATGGTGATCAATTGCAAATAACTTAGCAATATAATGATCTGAGAAAATTTCAAAGGACTTATGATGAAAAATGCTATTCACCTCCAGAGAAAGAACTGCTGTAGTCTAATTGCAGATCAAAGCATATTTGATTTTACTTTATATTTCTTTTTTTTTTTGGTCTGTATTTTTTGCAACATTGCTAATATGGATTTTTTTTTGCACAATTGCCCATATATAATCTAATTATTTGACCTCTCAAGGAGGGGGGAGAAGAGGAAGGAAGAGAATATGAATCTCAAATTAAAAAAAAAACACCAAAATGTCAATTTTTTACATGTAATTAAGAAAAAATGTTAAAGTAAACTAGGAGGCAAGAGTGAAAGCAGAAGTTAAAGAGAAGTTATGGTGTGTAACAGGCCTGAAATATGATTGACTAAAGCTATCCATGCCTCAATCAATAGTGTGTGTGTGTGTATGTGTGTGTGTGTGTGTGCGTATGTGTAACTAAATTACAGAATGGGGAGGGCATTTAAAATGAGGCCAGGAAGAAGATAGAAGATCAATCAAAGACCAATAATGAAGGGAAAGTAAATTTTGTAGTCCCTCAAGAAGAAGAAATCCTACAGTGGTGGCAGGGAGTACTTCTGATGAATACTCCTATGACAGAAGAGAGGTGTTCTATAAACAGAGATGAGACTTTATGATGGGTATCATCTGCAGGAATTAGGTGCCTCTCTTGTCTCATGAGAAGGGAGGATGCTCTTTGGAGTAATTCACTCCCAGAGAAGAGAGAGAGCATGGATCCAGGGAAGAGATTTTGAGGTGATTGAAGAAAAATGACAGGAAATGGGTAAAATTCAATAATGAATAGTATAATCAAAGACACGGGAGAAACATTACTATGATATAATATCCTCTCTGTCATTTTCAGGAATCAGTATTTTTCTAAGAGTAAAGCACAACAAAGAAAAGGAAGCTGGAGGCAAGCTATGCAATTCAATAAGAAAAATTATTTGGAAGAAGGAATTTTAAGAAGGTACATCAAATATTTTAATTCCATTAAAATATAGAGAATAAGGAACTAAATAAGTATATGATCTATTGTAACAACAATGTGGCTTGCCACTACTGTGACTGTGCAAGACCAACAACACCAGCACACAGAAGAGCTTCCAGCACAGACTCTTTGATCTGCTTTTCTAAGGAAAGCAACTTTAAGGGTTTATGATCACACTTTAATCAAACAATACACACATCATTCACTTAGTGCAAGAAGAAAAGTCAGCACCCAGAACTTCAGAGCAAATTCAAACAGAAATCACAAACAGATACAATATGAACAGAGCAAACAACACAAACCAGTGTATAGCAGAGAAGCACCCATATATGGGTTTCTTCAAAGCCAGGGGGCTCCTTAACGGCTACCCAGAGTCTCCACAACAACACTCTTCCAATGAATGAGCCCAAACAAAAAGCTAACCTCTGAGTTTATATAGCCTTCTTAGGGCCTGAAGGCTTCCCATCTAATCAGCAAAAGGGTGTGGGCCTGGGGCTTTGCACCCAGTAAGACTTAATCAAAGGCATTTAATTACTTTAGCATTCTAAAAGAGAAAACAGTAAAAAACGGTTGCACCTTAATTACCTATACATCTATAAATCAAGCAACAAAATGAATAAAAATGATCAAATGAAATCAAGGAAACATCTTTTCTGAAAAAAGTTTCAGAAAATAAATTTACAAAAGTAATGAACTGAATAAATTGAAATGAAGTAGAGGAAAAAGGATTCTACTTCACTAATTGAGAAGGGAAAAGGAAGGAAAGAATTAAATAACTAGATAAAAGCAAGCAAGAAAAATAAAATAATAAGAAAAATTCCACATCTAGGGAATGGGGTAGGGGAAGAGCATTTGAAGGTGGAGGAAAGAGAGCTGGTAGAGATAAGGCCCTTAAAAAAAAAAAAGATTAAGCAAACATAACTCGAGACATGGTACTGTGTTTATAGTAGAAGAGCAAAAAGTCCTAACGTGAAAAAGAAAACTCATTATTAGAAACAACTGGAAGAAAATGTAGGCCCAGTTTTCATGAATTTAAGTGTGAATAGATTAAACTATCTAATAAAACACAAAAGAGTGGCAGGTTGGATAAGAAATCAAAACATTACAATCTGTTGCTTACATGAAACACATCTTAAAGACAAAGACATGAATGGAACAAAATTTGTGCAGCAAGTGAATCCAAAAAATCAGGAGTTGCATTCATGATATTCACAAAGCAAAAACAAATATTGCAAAAAGGGATTAACAGGGAAGCTACATTATCCTGAAAGGAATCATAGATAACAAACCAATATTAGCATTAAACATATATGGTACAAATGCCTTAGCATCCACATTTATAAAGGAATCAATAACTGAACCACAAGAATACATTTGCAGTGATGTAATATGGCAGGAGGCTTTGATATCCCTCTCTCTTTTTTGGATAATTCTAACACCTTATAGAATGAAATGAAAGACCCACAAAAGTGAAAGTATGGAACTAAACAAATTGCTAGAGAAACTAAAGCTAAAAGACTTAATGGACTCTTCTAATTAGTATTGCAGAAGGAATATATATGTTTCTGAGCACCAGATGGAAGCTTTACAAAAATCGACAATATATTAAGCTATAATGATATTGCAAATGCATGTAAAAAGATAGAAGTAGTAAATAATCCTTTATAGACCATTACACAATAAAAAAATATAGCTGGTTCTGCAACTATAAACAAAACACACAGACCAAAATGTTGTTTAGCAGTAAAATTCTAAATCCTTAATGCATAGGAATCATAGGAATAATAATTACGTAAAAGTGATAATGATGAAACAAAGTACCAAAATTTCTGGGATACAGCTAAAACACTCAGTTTAAAAATCACATCTCTACAAACACACATTAACAAAATAGAAAAAATGAGGATTAATGAACTGAGTACACATTTAAACATTGGAAAGCCAAAACATAAATAAACCTAAAATAAGCACAAAGAGAGAGATATTAAAAATTAGGAAAAAGAACCTAAATAAATTGCAAACAAAAAAAAACCATAGAAGTTATAAGAAAGAAAACTGAAAGCTGGTTCTTTGAAAAGACTAAACTTAGCCAATCTGATTAAAAAGAATGCAGAACATCAAATTAATAAAATAGCAAATGAGCAAGGTGAAATTAAAACAAAATAAAAAAGAATAATCAGAAGCACATTATATGTTTTAAAAAACCCTGAGAACACAACAGAAATTGATAATTTCCTCCAGACATGCAAAATATCCAAACCGACAAAAAACCAAATAGAAATCTTATATAGCCTAACCTCTGAAAAGAAAATACAACTATAAAGGAACTAACAAAACCCGATAGGTTTCACAGGAGAAATATGTCAGACTTTTAAAGAATAATACATACAAATTGCTCTCAAAAATTGAGAGATAGCACCTTATCAGAATTCTTTTTGCATCAAATACATTTCTAACACCTAAACTGAAGAAGGATAAAACACAAGATCATTAGTAACTATTGATTAAAAAGTTTAAAAATTCCTTTCAAACAAATGTTAGTGATTTATCGAGGAAACTATTCATTATATCCAGTTGGATTTATGTTAGAAATTGTAAGAATTGTTTAATGGTAGGGAAAAAAATCAAATAATTATATTAAAAATAAAAACAAAGCCACACAATTATTTCAATAGATATAGAAAAGCCCTTGACAATGTACAACACTCATTTAATCAAAACATCCTGTAAATTTTAGGCAAAGAAGGACCTTTCTAATATAAAAAGGATCTCTTCATTATGAAAGGCAAGCATTACATGAATACACTAAATACAAGAATGCAAATTATATGGCTGCTTTACCCAACATTATTTGATATAATTCCAGAATTACTAGGAATAATAAGAAAAGAGATAGAAATTAAAAAAATTTAAAGACAGGAAAAGAAGAGAAAAACCTATTCCAATTTGTTGATAAGATGATGGTGATTGAAAAATCCTAGGGCATTATCAAATACGCCTTTAGATATTCAACTGCATATCTTTAAAATAATGACAAAATCCAAGAGACAATAATAAAAAGGAAAAATTTAGTCCTGATAATTGCAAAGTACGTAAACAGTCTACTAAATCACATAAAAGTATTGTATAGAGTTGATTACAGAGTGCTCTTTAAATGAAAAAAAGAACATAAATAGCTGGATGTTCAATGCTCATGTTGTACCGTGTCAATATAATAAAAATGACAACACTTCCAAAGTTATATTTATACTTTTGTTTTATACCAACTAAATTACCAAGGAAATATATTATAGAACTTGACAAAAATATATCCCTTTGGTAATTTGATTGGTGTTCCTCTGGAAAAATTAAAGACCTAGAATATCAAGGAAAATTAAAAAAAAATGGATGAGGATGGAATACAAATTCCCAACATTAAACTGGGAGAACTTGGGTTGAGGTCAACACCATAGTCCAAAATTCATTCTAAATGAATGATTGATATTAGTGATTAAGATTATAATACTTTAAAAATTTGAAGAGAAGCAGGTTATATACCTCTAACAGATTTGGGGAGGGGATGTATTCTGAAGCAAATAAAAGATAGAGGCAGTTATGACAACAACAACAACGATGATGATGATGATGCAAATCAAAAGCACCTTGAGGTCCTACCTCATATCATGCAAATTGGCAAAAATGATAAAGGATGGAAAAATGCATTGTTGTGACAGTTGTGGGAAGATAGGGACATATACATTGTTGGTGGAGCTCTGAATTAGTACACACATTTTGAAAAACAATTCAAAATTATTCAAATAGAGTGACTAAAATGTCCATACTTTTTGATCCGGAGATTCCATTACTGGGTTTGTATAACAAAGAAGCCATTGTTAAGAAGAAAGTCTTCATGTTTACCAAAATATTTATAGTAGCATTTTTTTTTTTTGCCATAGCAAAAGAAGTAGCAACAAAATAGGTGCCAATCAATTGGAGGAATGGCTAAACAACATGTGGTACATGAATGTAACAGAATATTTTCATGGTTGTAAGAAATGATGAATATGATGAATAAAGACAACAACAAAACAACAAATATTTACATGAACTGATGCAGAGAGAAGTAATCAGATCTAAGAAAACAAAATCTAAGAAAACAGAAAAACTATAACTACATAAATGGAAATGGAAAGAACTACCATACTTCCCCAAATCAAAAGTGAATGTTTGGGGGGGGTGGTATGGCAGAGCCAAGATGGCAGCTGGAAAGCAGGGACTAGTTTGAGCTCCCTGCCAAGTCCCTCCAAAAACCTATAAAAATGGCTCTGAACCAATTCTAGAACTGCAGAACCCACAAAATAGCATAGGGAAGCAGGGCTCTAGCCCAGGAAAGCCTGGATGGTCTCTGTGTAAGGTCTATCCTGCATGGAGCTGGGAGCAGAGGGGAGCAGAGCTGAGCAGAGCGGAGCCTAGCATGGGCACCACAGACCAATGAGACTAGGAGCCGGGCAGAGCGTGTCCTACCGCCCTGAATCAGTGAGCTGTGGCAGTTACCAGACTTCTCAACCCACAAACACCAAGCACAACAGAGTAGGTTAGTGGGAGAAGCTGCTGGGGACTGAGATAGAGTTTGGGGTTCAGCCACCGCCCTAGGGGCAGCAGAGGTGGGGCAGCTTTAGAACTACAGCTGCAGTTGCTTCTGGCCACAGGCCCACCCGGTGGGACGAATTCAGTGGAGATCAGAGCAGGAGCGAAGAGCCTACTGAAGATCTAAGTAGAGTGCAGGTTGTAGGTTCTAGGGGAAGAAGGAGTGCTGATGTGGCAGAGCTGGCGCATCCCCTCAGGCTTGGAACATAGAACTCTTTAGTCTACAAGAAGTACTACCCCACTAAAAACTCAAGGGTCAAGTGAGTTGGCCGGGAACATGGCCAGGCAGTAAAAACGCCCCGAGATTCAGTCTCAGACTTTGGAATCTTTCTTTGGTGACAAAGAAGACCAAAACATACAGCCAGAAGAAGTCAACAAAGTCAAAGAGCCTACAACAAAAGCCTCCAAGAAAAACATGAACTGGTCTCAGGCCATGGAAGAGCTCAAAAAGGATTTGGAAAAGCAAGTAAGAGAAGTAGAGGAAAAATTGGGAAGAGAAATGAGAAGGATGCGAGAAAACCATGAAAAACAAGTCAATGACTTGCTGAAGGAGACCCAAAAATATACTGAAAAATATACTGATGAAAACAGCACCTTAAAAAATAGACTAACTCAAATGGCAAAAGAGCTCCAAAAAGCCAATGAGGAGAAGAAAGCCATCAAAGGCAGAATTAGCCAAATGGAAAAGGAGGTCCAAAAGACCACTGAAGAAAATATTACCTTAAA
>JAQQSZ010017603.1:0-10763 GCA_028646595.1 Phalanger gymnotis | reverse complement strand
GGGAGGTCCGTGTGGGACCGACCTTACCCAGAGACCATCCAGGCTGTCCTGGGGTGGGGCCCTGCTTCCCTCTGCCACTTTGTGGGTTCTGCAGCTCTAGAATTGGTTCAGAGCCATTTTTTTTATAGGTTTTTGGAGGGATTTGGTGGGGAGCTCACGCCAGTTACTGCTTTCTGGTCGCCATCTTGGCTCCGCCCCCCCAGCATCTGTCACTTTTGACAAGTTGGAGGTATAAGCAGGATGTTCTAGACAAAACACTTGTAGTTTTGGGGTTTCCCAACACAAAGACTGCCTCCCAAAAGGAGGAGGCATAACTTCAGATAATTCCCTGCTTCTTCCTCAAGTGGCTGGGAAGAAATCCTTGTCTTGCATTTTTTGCTAGGTTAGGGTGCGCAAACAGAGGTTTTGCCACAGGGGAGTTTCATAAGCAATCTCACAAACATATTATATAGGTAGGGTGTGTGGAGTCTGGGAAAGAGTTACGAAAAGAGCACTTTAAGTTTTAGCATTATTTGAAGCTAATGCATACATAAGAATTTTGTCTATTCGATACATCTCTTCTTTGTCCTATTGGCCAAACTGTAATTGCTCTAAAACTAGGGCATATTTTTTCTTCTTTTGGAGGTTTTAAGAATTAATGGGGGCCTCATCAGGCAAGGTGCAATATGCTTGTACTTCCTCCCACTAGAAAAGGCTAAGTTTGATGGATTGCTTGAGTTTTAGAGTTTCTGAGCTACAGTGTGCTAAATTGATTGGATGTTTGCAATAAGTCCAACAGCAATATGGTGAAGCCCTAGGATGTGAGGGGAAGGCATAGGGTTGCCTAAGGAAACATAAACCTTCCCAGATCATTTATGGAACAAGTCAAAGCTTTCATGCCAATCAGTAGTGGAATGAGGCTCACAATTAGCTTCTGAACTTCCAGCCTGGGAAAAATAGGAAGAACCAGTCTAAAACAAAAAGGAAGGAAGGAAGGAAGGAAGGAAGGAAGGAAGGAAGGAAGGAAGGAAGGAAGGAAGGAAGGAAGGAAGGAAGGAAGGAAGGAAGGAAGGAAGGAAGGAAAGAAAGGAGAAAGAAAAAGAGAAAGAAATAAAAAGAAAAAAGAAAGGAGGAAAGAAAGAAAATAAATGAGGACTGAAGAAAGTGTTTAAATGACCATCCTCTTGGTCTGGTGACTAGCCTGCCCAGTTTATTAACAACTCCACAATCAAATCCACAAATTGTCATTTGTAAAGTAACCTGAGATGTACTTTAGCTGGACCCAATAACTTGAACTCATTCAGAACCATGAAGTTTACTCTTATCTTTTCATTTATCTTGGGAGTCAATTCACTGTAAACTATTTTTGTTTTATGCTTTACAATAAGATGATCATTTTCCTTGGTAGAGAAACCTTGAGTAAAATTAAAGTGGAATAGTTATTGTTTTGTTTTATAATCTACTATTTTTGTCCCATCCATTCTGCACACTCTTTTCAATCCTTTAGATGGCAGTCTTTTTTTTTTTTGGCCTCCCCTTTTATGGCGGATTCATTACAAACAAGAGTTCACTCTAAGACTTCTTTTTCTCATAACTTCTGTGGGTTTATTTGCAGGATTTGCCCCTCTTATTTCATCCAGCCTCATTCATTTATGTTTGCTTCTATGCTTTTTTTCTTCTTTTAAAAGAAAAGTGAGTCAGTGAGTTCCTTGATAAGTTTTATAAATATCTTTAAATGGTTCTTCCTTTCTTTCTTCATCAAAATCATTTGGATTTGTGCCATCAGAATTTTATTCTTGAAAACATCTGATCTTTTTAGACAATTCCTCCTGTAGAGTGTTGTCTAGTTCATAAGATTCTACCTATTCTTTCTCTTGAGTCTTTATGACATACTATGAAAAATCTAGTATGAGCCTCAGAATTTGCTGTTTCTCTTGTATGATATGGTTATTTCCTCTTAGTTCATGGTTTTTCTACTTCAACAAATGAGTTCCTTTTGATTGGTCAGAGTCAGATCCATCTACTACTTTTCCTTGTCATTTGCTCTAATCTCTGAGTGAAGTGTGATGATAAATTGAAAAGCACACTAGGTTTTAAAGTCAGAACAGCTAAGATCAAATACCACCTCAGTCCCATTACCCATGGGACTTTGTGTAAAGTTCTTGAGCTATTTGGGATTCAGTTTTTTTTTTTTTGCACCTATAACATGATAGTGTTAGATTATGTTACTTTTAATACTCCTCCTCCTCCTCCTTTCCCTCTCCCCCGGAACACTGATGATGAAGCAAGCCATTGTGAAAGCATATTACAAACCTCTATTTTAGTAAGAACAAAAGCATTAACAGTTTCTTTTTCTCTAAACTACTTTGCAGACTTCTGGGGAACACCCATTATAATGGATGGTGATAGATTTTGGACACATTTTCCCCCCTAGAGAAATGGTTTAAGAATGATATCCAAACAAAGGAAATACTTTGTTTGCATCATTGCCTTCCCCAACCCTGAGATAACGATCAATTCTTCTAACTGCTGTCTCCTCTTTGCTTTTCCCCTTGATTGCCTATAGGGCCTAAAGAAGGGAGTTGTGTTCTGTTCCATTGATAGGAAGGCATTGTCTCCATATCTTTTTCAGAAAGGATTCTCTCAATAAGTCTAAGAGAGAAACCCTATTGATTCCTCTACTGGAGCTGTCTAGAATAGAATCAAATGGTCACTTGTTTACTCAAAATACTAAAAAGTTTACCAAAACTTAATTTTATACATTATGATCCTAACTTTATATGGGATTCCTATAAATATTACCTTAAGTCATCTTGAAGCAGGACTTCATCTTAGAGGGCAAGAGCTGGGTATGCCAGTTTGGGTATCTCTCTCTTTAAGCTGGAAATATTTGAGTTAATGTTAAATAAAATAATTTCTAGCAAACTTGAGACTAAAAATTCAGAGTATAATGTAAGTATTAATACTTTCTTGTATCTTACCCTTTACTTGATAGTGAGATGAGTGAAATTCAGAATAAGACATATATTCTCAATTATAGCCAATGTGAAAATTTGTCTTGCTTGACTGCATATTTGTTAAAAAGGAATTTATTTTTTTTTTCTATTTCTTATGTTAATAGGGGATGAGTGGAGGAGTAAGGGATGGGATAGGGTAGCCAAAAATAAAAAAAAATATATGTAAATTGATAAGAGGGCCACTGGGGGATTTGTTTCAGTGCCAGAAAGAAAACAGAAGGAAGGTGAGAAAAACAGAGAAAAGGACAGCTTTGCAAACACAATAAAGATCTTTAGCAATATATGCATTTTTTCTGTTCTACCAATTGGGTATTTTTCCCAGGCTGGAAGTTCAGAATGGGTATGCCCATTTTATTCATTATTTAAGTTCAGAATGAAATACATTTTAAAAATAAAATTATCCTATGCTATGATGAAATTCTTAGAAGACAAGTCAATTTTTAAATCATCCCCATTTAGTGAAAATAGAACTCCAATAGATGTCTGATACATGAAGTCATCCTGTGTCCCCCAAATAATAACTATGTTTATCTCAATGATAGTTTTGTGGTTTGTTTCTGGAATTCATCATTGATTTCTTCTCTCTGGCTGGTCAGTCTATATTGTACCCTTATCACAATACCATTTTTCTTCCACTATTGAAGTTCATCCAAATGTTCTCATTATGTTTCCCCTAAAAGGAAATGAATACTAACTATACTTTCCAATTTTATTCGATAAGGACATTTATGTGAGAATTAATATTTTGACATGATACTCCTCTAATTAAAAATATTTCTACTCCCCAAATCTTTCTATTTCAGAGAAAAAAGCCAGTTTTCTGGAATAAGGTTTCATGCTGGGTTTTGCTCAATTGGCAGCATCATTATCCACCTTACATTTAACTTTTAAAAAGACATGTTTGTCTCTTGAGAGCCCTGGATTTCCTTCTCTTTATTTTTCTCACTATGTTTCTGCCTGCAAAGTTTTGCCAGAAATAGCTTCTATCTCAGGCCTTCAGAAAACAATACTGATATGAGTCTGAGGTTTTAGTCAAGATCATGTAAATAAATTATGATAAGTTCACCAGAGGATCATCCTTCAACATAAGAGGACTATGTGGCGTTGTATGTCTTTGAAATAGAAAATAACCATTCTGTCTCCCTCTTCTCTAATTCACTCTCAAATGTCACTTTACTTTGCTGTGATCCATTTACTCAATCCCTTGTAGAAATGATTGATAATAACTCAAAATATTAACAGTGGATATGTTAGCTTAAGTATTTTTAAATTGGTATTTCTTGGCACCTAACATAGTTCCTTCTAAAATGAAAGGAGATGCTCAAAAATTCCCCTTGAATTAATAGTGGAATTTTATAAAGTGCAGTGAGTTGCACTAATGGGAGACATTTGAGAGTTTGGGAGATTTTCTAAGACTTTGAAAAAACATACTACATACAGGTCCACACAGTCCTCCTATGTTTAAGGATGAACCTCTGGTGAACTTGTTATAATTTATTCACATGATCTTGACTAAGACCTCAGAGTCATATCTCATAAAAAATACAATTCCCAGGTTTTGGTACCTGGGATACTATTTGTGGATATTTGCCACATGCCCCCTTCTGTTTCGAATAAGCAGACATAGATCAATTGCCAAAATACCTTCAACTGATGAGTACCTACTGTCTCTTTGAATTAGAATTGGGCTGGCACACCTACAGCTCATAGTCATTTAATGATCTTGCTATTTTCCTATTGTACTTGCAAACTGCAAAAGTATGATTACTCTATGTTTTATTCCAGTTCTGTTTGACTCAATAAGACACAACATATGGCACCATTATGCAACCGTGGCTGCAGAGGAATACTGCTGGGAAAGTACAATGCACAGAAATGTTTATATCTTTTTACAATGATCGAGTCTGCCACAAGCAATCCTAGCTCTGCCATCTGACATTTTGACATGCTGATGGATTCCAGGAGCAGCTGCTGGAATCCACTGACAAATCAAGATGTTTTAGAAGTCTAGCTTATTTTCTGTCAGACTCGGTCAAATGCTTCACAGAGAGTTATACTAAATGTACAACAAATACTAATTAATGGCTGGCTCATGTCCAAAGTTTAGAAAAAAGAAAGAGCATGATAAATAGTAGGAAAAGCAATGGACTCATGCAAACCTTTATTAAACACTTGTGGTATGGCTCAAAATATGATAGGCACTGAAGATAAATAGTCATATATCAAATAGTCCCTGACCTCAAGGTGTTTACATTCTACTGGCAGAAGCAGCGTGTGTGTGTGTGTGTGTGTGTGTGTGTGTGTGTGTGTGTATGTATATGTTTACATAAAATATAACTGACATAAATGCATTATTATTTGGGAGCCAGGGCAGTAGCAGCTAGAAGGATCATGAAAAGGTTGATATAGAAGGTGGCACTAGAACTGAGCTTTGATATAAAGTAGCAGTAGGAGGAAGGTAATTTAAGAATGTCTTCAAATACCAAGTTGTGTCAGTTGATACAGTGTATTTAAAATATATATAAGGGAAAATGGAGATAATAGGATGAAAAATTTTATTTCAAATGAAAACTGGAATTTTGCATCAATTAAAACAAGCTCCTTGTAGTGGAAAGAATGACTTCCAGACATCTATGATGGCTAGAACGAAAAAGAAAGACTGAGAGATAGAGGATAATGCGTGATAAATAGAGAAAGAAGACCATTGGACTACCAATCCACCACATAGTATCCAAAACACACTAACTTTTCATCTTCCTTTTGTTTTTTTTTCCTTCTTTTAAAAAAATTCTTCTGTTGTTTCCAAACCTCACCTGAGGATGAGGGCAGAGGAAGAATGAGGCTATGGCCAAGAGCCCTGACTGGAATAAACCTCAATGACAATAGGATAACTTGGTTTAACAGGAAAATCTGTGGTGATGACAGCTCTGATAATAAGAAATCAGAAGCCTTCAAGGAACAAGTAATATAAGAATAAATGCTCAATAACTGGGAGGAAGCAAGAAGGCAAGTAGAGGGGCATGTCAAAAAATCCAATAGCACACGAGGAAAGAAAGAGTAAAAGGAAGGTAAGCATATTCAGGCAGGATGCAGGCATATCAGAGCTTACAAAGAAGTTATATTTCTGGGACAACTTAGCGCCATGACCATGTTCTTGCTTTCCTGAGCCCAATTATTTGAAATTAGCTTGGTCCCTTTGCTCTTCTGTACAAGCTTCAGCTCTGGACAGCTCCTGAAAGGCACTGGCATTTCCTGTATTTTGAAAGAGTTGTTTCTGAGTGGTAATAAGCACTTGGTGAAGTTCTCACCTTCTTTTCATTGTCACTTTTTCCTTTTTCTTGCTTTCCTTTTCTTTTCTCAATTTCTCCCATCTCATTTTTGTAACATATATGCCAGACAGTCACTCCCACAGGAATTCAGATATAAAGAGATTGGTGAAGAGCATTAAGCAATAGTGTGAGAAATAGGCAATCACACTTTACAAAGAAGAAGGCATCAGCAGGTGCCTTTAAGAGGTAGGTGCTATTAATATCATTTTACAGGTAGGGAAACTGAGGCCAGCACAGTTTAAGTATATTACCCCAGGTGCATGTCTGCAGTAGGATGTGAATTCAGGTGTTACCTGGCTTCATTTCAGCAATCTACCTCACTGAGCCACCTAGAATAAACTGCCTCTATTAAGAAAATGTAATCTCCTTGAAGGTAAGGGCTATTTAATCATTTTTGTCATTGTAGCTTTAAAATTTAACATAATGCTTGACACACAGAAATCATTTAATGAATGTTGGTTGATAGATAAGTACAATATTTGAAGAAAAGGGGAATATTAAAAACTAAAATACATGGAATGCTTCACAAATTACTGATAAAACCCTAAAAGACTGGAACATTGAGGATGAATATTTCATAATCATCCTTAGACATAATATACTGGCAAATAAGAGAATTCATCCCATGCTGAGTAAAAATTCCTTAGTTCCAAATTCTGTGGACATATTAAATGTGTCCTAAAATATACAGAAAAGAAATACCAGTAACCAATCCAGGATAGACTTAATAGTCTTTCAGTAAAATTTGAGAGGTGAGGTGGAAGTAAATTATTTCAGGCAGTCAGTCAATGAGCATTTATTAAGCATCTATCAAGTGCTAGTCACTGTGCTAAGATGGGGGAAGACAAAAAGAGGCAAAAGAGAGTTTCTCCCTTCTAGGACCTCACGGCTTGAAAGGGGAAACAGCAAGCAAATAAATCTATTCAAAAATGGTATGTACAGGATAAATGAAATAATTAAGAGAGTGAAGGCAATAGATAAGAGCAGTTGAGAAGGTCTTCCTGTAAAATATGGAATTTTATTTGGTAATTTGGAGGGAAATCAATTTTAGAGATAATGGTAAGGTAGAAATTAGAAGAATAAATTGATAGACCAAAATAAAAGTCAAATCTCTTTATTTATAGCATTATGGATGCAAGTGTAGCTATGGGCTATTAATCCTCTATTGTTCCACTCTTGAGCAATGTGATATGCATATGGATTAAAAAGCAAGGAATAGAAATGTTTCTGGTAAAGCTTCAAGCTTCCTTTCATATGACTGAGTTTGAGGTTATTTGAGAGCTCTAATGCCTGGTTTGGAGTGATCACAATCATGTTTTATACTTGACCTTTGAAGGACTTGCCCATGGCTTGAGGCAACAAAATATACTGTACTGCTATATTCAGTAATATGATGATATTCTATTTTTTAAAATTCTATTTTAAAAAATTTAAAAATATAATGTATAGTAATATTCCTTTCTCACCAGTTTTGTCATCTGCCAGCATGATACTTATTTAAATAAAGAGAGGTAAGCATCTTTCTCTTCTCCTGCCTCCCTAGCAAAGATAGTGGCAAAATGTTTTATATCTCTCATTCTTCTAAGGTTTATATACCTCATGATATTTTAAATAAATGAGCATTTATTAATAATTCAAAAGTAAATTATCTTTGACACTAAAATATCATTGACATGTATGTATATATTATATATATATGTATAAATTAACTTGGACTGACTGTTAAAAGGTGAAAAGATATAATAGATATTGTTAATTTAATGCTCAGCTTTAATGAGTGCTAGTAAGCACAATGTAAATGGTGTCTGGAATGAAGAAAATAGGTGTACCTCCTTGGAGTAGAATCTGTTCATGGCATTAATATCTCCTTACTCCACTATACATACCTTTGATCCAGCAACAGCACTACTCAGTCTATATCTGAAAGGCAGCAAAAAAAGAGAAAAGGACCAATTTGTACAAAAATATTTATAGCATCTTTTTTGTAGTGGTTAAGAACTCGAAATCAAAGGGATATCCATCAATTGGGGAATGGTTAAACAAGCTGTGATATATGATTGTAATAAAATATTATTCTGCTATGAGAAAGGACAAGCAGAAGGATTTCAGAAAAACCTGGAAAGACTTACATGAACTGGTGCAAAGCGAAGTGAACAGAGCCAGGAGAATGTTATACACAGTAGTAGCAATATTTTTGATGAATGACTGTGAATGACTTAGCTATTCTCAGAATACAATGATCCAAGATGATACCAAAGGACTAATGATGAAGCATACTCTCCACCTTCAGAGAAAGAACTGATATTGTTGGAATACAGACTAAACCATGCTATTTTCATTTTTTTTCATTGTTTTTCCTTTATTTGATTCTTATACAAGATGATTAATATGGAAATGTATTATATGATTGCATGTGTATAACCTATATTTGATTATTTACTATCTCAGAGAGGGGAGAGGGAAAGGAGGGGGGCAGGGATAGAATTTGGAACTCAAAACTTAAACAAGAACACATGTTTGAAAATGGTTTTAGCATGTAATTTGGGAGGGGGTATTATATATATATACACATATGTATGTATGTATATATGTATATTTATTTATTTGTTTGTTTGTTTTAAAAATCTCCTTATTCTGTCAATAATAGTAAATATCAAGTATGTAAATCCAAATGGTCAGATTGCTTCAATTACAGTGCCATCCAGAACAGAAAAGACATTAGGGAAACTATGATAATTTAAAAATAATTAAAGTATAATATTTTACAACATCATTTTTAATCATACTTTGAGAATTGGAAAATTGAAGCATTAATTTAGTAATTATTCAGTGTATTTCATGACATACAATATAATCTGTAATTTTAATACATTATTTAGTCCTAGCATAGTTTGTGAATCATTTGAACTTGGTCTCCAAAACAATGGATCACAGGGTAACTTTGAGGAGGCTATCTTAAAATTTTTCTAGCTTTTACCCCTACACAAGGAAACTCTGTGAACTTCAATATGTGCCTTGTTTTGTAGCTCCCCAGGAAGCCCTCAGGATTATAAGACATTAAATATGGGACAAATTTTTTAACCCAACAAAAATATTGAATGGGCTAATACTGAATCCCCTAAATTCTTAGAAATATTCCCCAACCTTTTTCTGAAAGGTGTCAAGCAACCTTCTCCTCTAATAATTTCCATATCCCCTTGGGACCTCTACTGTATGAATGAAGGCTAAGTCAATGTTCTTCCTTGTCTTCCTGTTTTGGGGCTTTATTGATCCTTAGTACATACAATTTCCTGATTCTAGCCTCTAGTACTAGAAATAATAGGATGGCAGTGTTACTCCTCTCTATGGAATTCTCTCACCCCTTCACCATCTGTATCACATTGGTGTTCCTTCTTACATTCATAAGTAGTACCTTGTGCATGTGCCCTTGCAGTGTCTTGTGAATGACAATATCTAAATCTTAATAATAAATGTTAGAAACATAAATATAAACACAACTTCTGATTTTTCCAAGCAGAGGGCATTATTTTTATATAGCTCAAAGCCTGAAGCTCATTTGCATGAAACTCTTCACTGGTAAAAATTGATTACTCCATGCTCAGTATCTGCATAGTAGAGTTGATGAGAGCTTAAGAGAAAAGAGATCTTGGTCCAGCTTGGAGAGAACAGAAACATGTGGTTCCAGAATGTCTTAGGGAGAAAGACCCTTGGAAGAAGCCAACATGTAGATTTCAGGCTCACTCACATTTCTAACCTTGGCTTGCTAGAGTAAAGAGTTCAGGAAACTTCCCCATGAGTGAAATCTAGGACTTTCTTTCTTGATTGATCTGATATTAGCAGTAAGAGACATAACTCACTTTGTGTTCTTTCCAGTATATACTTATCTATATGTCTCTTCTGGTTCCTATTTGCTATCTTCTTGCATAAATTAGTTTATTTGCTATTCACTATGTGTGGAATTTTGTGGGAAGGAAGTCAAGCCTTGGATGTATACCTTAGGATACTTCTTCTTGTTATGGGATAGAAATCAGGAGCTGAGCCTGAGTATATTTCCCTTTGCTAATAGAAATGCTGAACTGTACACACACATAGACACACACACAAACTCACTCCTATATATGTATGTGTGTCTGTAAGGCAAAATGGGCTCCTTAGAATGGGCTCCTTAGCACTTCAGGAGTTTGACTTTTGTTTACTTTGAGTGAAAGTACTTTCAGCTGTTAAGTACTAAGCCCCAAGCCCAAAGCCCTATCAGGTGTGAAACCTGTGTGGTTGTAGATTAATGACTTAAGAGGGGCCAACTCGGGAACCAATGGTCTCTGGTGGTTGAGGCAGGGCTCAAGAATGCCAGAGGCTTGGCTGCAGGAAAAGTGAGCCAAGAGACAACTACAGCAGAAGCTGCGGAGGCAGAGCTGACCCGTGTGTAGACCCAGGAGTG
>JAQQSZ010017602.1:0-10763 GCA_028646595.1 Phalanger gymnotis | reverse complement strand
AGATAGATAGATAGATAGATAGATAGATAGATAGGCATATAGGTAGATAGAAAGATAGATAGCCCTGGAAAGTAGTTGCAATTTTTATTCCTAATTTAGAGATGAGGAAAGTGAGTGCCAGGTAGGATAAGTTACCTAACCAGAATCATATGGCTAGTAAGGCTCTAAGGCAGGATTTGAATTCAGCAGTTTCTGACCCCAGGTCCCATATTCTGTCCCCTATCAACAAAAAGGTTGTATCCTGGACTCCATGGAGAGTCTGGTGAAGCCTATGAGCCCTCTTCTCAGAATACTATTTTTAGGTGTATAAAATTAACAAGGATAAAAAATAAGTGTATAAAATAAAAGACATAGGATTAGAAAGGAACTCAATTATATTGAAATACAGTTGTTGAAAAGAATTTTTAAAAACAAATTTGAGGACCCCAGGTTAAGAATCCCAGCTCCACAGTCATCTTATTGCCTAAATGTGTTTGGAAGTGGAAAGGTGAGGTCTATGATTTGCCCCCAGCTCCAAACATCATCTCCTTACACCAGAGATGGCCCAACTACCAGTTAATTCTTTATGGGTGAATTTAACCCTTAACCCCTCAGTCTGGCATTCAAAGCCTTCTACATTGACAAGCTAACCTCTCCTCTCCAGGCAGACTAGACACTGATAAGGTTCTAGACTGTTAGAACAGGAAGGGATCCTTGAGATAATTTAGTACATATATTTGAAGAAAACTGAGAGCCAGAGAGACCAAGTGATGTCTAGCTAATTATTGGCAGAATTAGGACTGAGTCAAGGTGAACTCATCCAAGATTCTGGGACTTAGTCCTAGTTCTACCCTTTGTGTGTCAGGTATACTGAGGCAGAGACTCAATTAAGGTCTTAGCAGAGTTAGATGCAATTATTATCCACATTTCATAAATGAACAAAGTGATGAAGAGCCTTGCACAGGGTCACACAGCCAGGAATTGTGTTTAAACCTGAGCGTAAGCTCCATTCCAATAGAAACTCCTTGAGGGCAGGCCCCGTTTAAATGTTATATTTGTATCCCTAGCACTTCATTCAGTTCTTAAAAAATGCTTGATTGAATTTTTTTTTAAATTTGGAATCTTTTGTTTTTATGTCACTTTTATTTCCAAATCTGCTCCTTCCTTTTTTCCTCCCCAGAGAGCCATATCTATAACAAGGGAAAAGAAAGAGAGCAAAAAAGAATCCATCAAAACCAACCAATACATGCACCATGCCTGACAGTTCACGCAAGGCTCCACAGATGGCAACTGACTTTCAAACTCATATTAAAGCAAAGCACGCTTTGCCCTGTGATCAAGAGAAATACAGAAGTTTTTTTTTGCTATGGCTTAAAACAAAAGTGGGTATCAGATAGTCCTCAGACAGCTGGAAGAACCCTGGGGAAAATGGAGAAGCCTTTCCTTTTACCAAAACACCGAACACATCAGAGAAGTCACTTGGACAAGTCACTACTTGTCCAAGGCAAGCTGGCCAGGCAGGGTTCTGATCCGGACTCAACTGGATCTCCTCATTGAGGATAGAAGGTTCTTTCAAGGTCATCTAGTACATTTTATAGTTGAGGAAATTGAGGGGGTAATACTAAGAGAGAGCATTCACATAACGCTTTAGCATTTGCAAGACAACTGACAAATGTTATTTCATCTATCATGAAAACCCCGAGAGGTTAGTGCTACTATTATCCCCATTTTACAGATGAGGAAACTGAGGCAAATAGTGATTAAAGTGACTTGCCTAGGAGGCACACAGATTTCAAGTGTCAGGGGCCGGATTTAGACTCAGGTCTTACCCTATGCCACCCTAGCTGCCAATGAGTTGGCCAAGGGAACAGAGGTAATAAGTAGAGTCGGGATTTGAACCTAGGTCTTTCTACTGCTACATCTCAATTCTAGCCTAAGGTTCTGTCTTAATTTGTCATCTAGATGCATTACTCTGGGACTTCTCTGCCCCGCCCCCCGCCCCCCTCCACATAGCTCATTATTGGGAAAACCTCATCATCCTGCAAGACCCCATCAGCCTTGGCATTCCACCTCGACGATAGAGCTATGTGTGAACTCCAAAACTTCCGTTTAAGGAGGGGGCTCAGCCCCGACTTCTCATTTCTGACCTGAGTGCACTATTTTGGAAGTTGACCTTATTACTCTGCCCCACTTTGGGTACCCTCATTCCTCCACCTCCCTACCTCCTCACCCCGACTTTCCAGCTCCCTTTTGGATCCTCCTCCCATTAGATTGTAAGCTTCTTGAGGGCAGAGACTGTTGTGCGTGTGTGTGTGCGTGCGTGCGTGCGTGCGTGCGTGCGTGCGTATTTGTGTGTCCCCAGAGTTTAGCCAGAGTGACTGGCATATAATAGGTACTTAAGAAATGTTTATTGACTTATTGACAATACCATTAAAGTTTCCACTCCATCTGGGCTGAAATTTTCACCCATTTTATAGATGGGGTGGGAGGTTGAAAATGTTTTGGATTTAGCTCCAAAAAACCTTCATTCAGATTCAAAAGTTGCCACTTTTGCTCTGTGACTTTGACTGAATCACTTCAACCATCTGGGGTTCAACTGTAAAACTGGGGTTGAACTAGATGACCTTGAAAGTCTCTTCTGGGATTTTTTTCTATTGAAAATGATGTGGTTGGACTAGATAACCTCACTAATTGTGAAGTCCTTCCTCCAAGGTTAGACTGCTGAGCCCGGACTAGAATCCAGGTTTTCTGATTTAGAGCTGGGTATTATCTCAGATTTGCCACCCACACTCTTAATCCTATGACACGCTGGTTGTAATCCCATTACTTTGGTCAGCTTCCTCTGCTTCTCCTCCTCCATGCCTCCTCGTGATGACGTGACCACCCATTCATTCTGCTGGCCTGAGCTAGCATCTGTCCACTCTCCTGGGCTAGGACTGGATGGTCCGACAAAACCTTGCCTGCCTCCAAAGATCTGTGAGTCAATCAAGCAGGAAGGGAAAGCTGGTGAGACAGAAAAATGAAAGTTTCTGTTTACCCACAAATGCCACTGTAATGAGAGGAAAGGATGTGCTGAAAGAGAAGGCAGTGAATCATCAAATCTCAGTGCTGCCAAGGATCTAAGGGAGCAATCTTCTGGTCTGGGTAGAACCAGGTGTCTCCTCTATTCCATCCCCAATATTTCCTCCATTCTCTGCTCCCCCAACAAGTCAGCCATCTTCCATCCATGTTCCAGCTGCTGGGTGTGACCCTCCAGTGATGCACTGTGCACCCAGGCTGCCCTTTTCATAGTGGATTTGCAGCTAGAACTTGTCCAGAATCCCAGAATTTCAGCAAATTGGACATCTAGTCCAGTGCTTTTTCATTTCTGAAAAAGAAAAATACCCTTTACAATATATTCAACAACCCCATCATTTTGTTTTTTCTGCTTAAGACTAACAATGAAGGAGAATTCATTGTCTCCTGAAGCAACTCATTCCATTTTGGAATAGGCTTTCTGCTTTAGGAAGAGTAAGCTCAGCCAGACTATCCTGAGAACATTTGTAGCTGAAAATGAAAGGCCAACGACTCCCACAACCTATTGAAGTTTACAATCCAGTGACACCAGCTTCCTAGCTGTTCCACAGACAAGACCCTTCATCTCTCTGCTCTGGGCATTTTCTCTGGCTGTCCTCCCATTTCTGGAATATACTCCCTCCTCAGCTCCAACCGCTGACCTCCCTGGCTTCCTTCAAACTCCAGTTAAAATTCTTCTACAAGAAGTCTTTCCCCTCCCCTCTTAATTCTAGAACCTTCTCTTTCAATTTTTTTCCTACTTATCCTGTGTATAGCTTGCTTGTGCGTATTTACTTGCTTGTGAGTTCTTTGAGGGCAGGAATGGTCTTTTGCACCTTTTCGTATCCCCGTGGCTTAGCACAGTGCCTGACCCCTAGTAAATGCTATTATCACCATCTTATAGATAAGGAAACTAAGGCAGAGGGTAAGTGAGTTTCCCAGGGTTACATAGCCAGTAAGTGTCTAAGGCCAGATTCGAACTAGGTCATCCTGATTCCCGAGGGCCCAATGTTCTGTCTGCTGTACCAACTGCCACCAATTTTAGTTGGTTATAGATACCAACTCATATGGAGGTAGAACTTCATCAGTATAAATGAATTTTGCCTCCAGCAATACAAATGTCAACTCATCCAGCCTGCCCACCCTGTGCAACCCTTGTGCACATCTCCCCGTGTACTCACCACATGGGGACCACCCAACATGCTAGCAGCATGAATTCCTAGAATTCTGACATCTCAAGGATAGCTCTTAACATGGGGCCAGGCCATCTTCTTTTTCGATCATACATTTCTCTGATGACATATTGTTTCTGTTTTCATTGGTCTTTTCTTGTTTGTGTTGTGTGGCAGGCCACTGGCATGCACCAGCTAAAAATCCCCTGTTCTTGGAATTTTGGGGATCCTCAGACTGGACCAGACCACAGTGGTCATAGAAGACAACTCCCCTTTATTTTACAGGAAGAGGAAACTGAGCTTCAATGTCTTGTTCAGGTCACACAACTATTGTGTTAGAGGTCAGATTGGAACCCAGGCCTTTTTGCCTCTCCAGGCTCTATCCTCTATACTGAAGCTGGCCCACCTTCATAGAATGTAGCTTCCTCTCACCCTCAATATATATGGATTGTAACATCTCTAGGAATGCCATCATTGTGGAGGAAGTAATTTTAAAGGAGGGGTGGCACAGTGGATAGCGCTCCTGCTTAGAGTCAGGAAGACTCATCTTCCTGAATTCAAATCCAGCCTCAGACACTTAATAGCTATGTGACCTTGGACAAGTCACTTTACCCTGTTTGCCTCAGTTTCCTCATCTGTAAAATGAGCCAGAAAAGGAAATGGCAAACCACTCCAGCATCTTTACTAAGATAACCCCAAATGGGGTCACAAAGAGTCAACCACAACTGAAAAAAAAAACGAACAAAGGGATCATTAAGGGATGAGAGTTATTGAAGCCAATATGGGATTCCAGGTTCCTTAGAGGAAGGGACAGACAGGCTTTCCCCCAAGCTTGGAAAGAACTCCTTCCTTCCCTCTGCCTCTTAGAATCCCTTGCTTTATTCAAAGCACAGCTCGCCTTTCCTAACCACTCCTCCCAGTCTCCCCCTCCTCATTAACTTATACCTACTTGGTGCCTATTTACTGCTATGCATCCATGTTAATTTTTTCTTTTCTTTTTTTATTTCTTTTTATTATTGAAACTTAAATACACAATGAGAAAAGAAAAAGAAATATTATAAACTTAGATACTGAAACAAATACAAAATAGAAAAGAAATAAAAAGCATGTCACGTGCACAGCAGAATGTAAGAGAGGATTCAAAATATATCGCAACAAATTTCCATTTCGAGAAAGCCTGTGTAATAAATACTACATGTTATGCTGTTGCTTGACACTAGTAGAATAGAAGCTCCCTGAGGACAGGCAAAGACTACTTCCGTTTTTGTCCTTGTATCTGCAGCACTGAGCATGGTGCCTGGCACGCAGTCAAGCACTAAATAAATGCTTGTTGAACAAAGCAATGAACTCTGCTTAGTAGAAATGCATAGGGAAGTCGATTCAGCTGAGGAGAGTGGCTGGTTATTACCATGACTCAGAGGTGGGATGGTGAGATTGCACAATAGGTGAGAAAATAATCTTTCCTTCCTCTGACCCCAAATAGCACCCTGTGTACGCATTTCTTACTTATTAATCTTCTCTTTTGCCACGAAGTGCTTTTCCCAAAGCCAGGAAAGGCAAGGTAACCAGCTTCTGAGGTGCAGTTGTGTACATGTGTGTGTGTGTATGAGTTGGGCATAACTGAAACAACTGAACAATGATTTAAGAGCCAGAAGGGACCTTAAAGGTCATCTAATGAAACCCCTTCATTTTATAGCTGTAGAACCGGAGGCTCAGAACAACTCACCATGAGAATCTTTTTGCTCCACTGGGGTGGGAAGGCTTGTGGCTGGAACTCTAATCAAATCAATACACCCATGTACCTGGCCCCAGAAAGGGTGTGTCAGCCTATATCCTTCTGGACCCACCCACCATCCTTTGACTTCTCAAACCCCTGGCCTACATTGCCTTAGGTGGATGGTCTCCCTCCCTTGGAATGTCAGCTTCTTGAGGGTGGGGCCCCACTCTTGTTTCTGTATGAAGACTAGCTAGGAGGTGAGGTAAGAGCAACGGTTCGAGAGTACTTGAGGGGGGTCAAATAGAGAGAAGACTGGAAAGGCAGGGCTGGCTTTAAAAGCTAGAGATTTTTTTTTTTTATCTTGAAGGCCATAAGAAGCCACTGGAGTTTAGTGACTAGGGGACTGGCATGATCAGACATCCTTTTTGGAAAGATCCTTAGCGTAGCTGAGTCACTGATAGAATAGATGAGGAGAGCAGAGAGGCTTGACCCAATCATTTAGGGGTGAGGTCCCTTCACTATGGCAGTGGCATTATCACAGGGAAAGTCACAAAGGCAGAATCAACAGAGTGTGGTAACTGATTGCATGTGGGGAATGAGAGAGAGTGGAGTCCAGGGTGGGGCCACAGAAGTGGTGAAGTCCAAGGTCCCTAAATTCTGGGGCTTGGAATCCCCACTGTCCCCACCCTGAGACCTAGGATACAAGGAATCCAGAGCAGCCACAGTGTAATTAGTTGTGTTATGAGCTTTTATTTCAAAAGCACATTTATACAGCCATTGTTTTGCGGATACAAACTTTTGTGTTCTTGTATTCTACAAAAGTCTCTGAATAGTCTTTTTCTTTACAAATGTCAACATTACAAAAATACGGACAATTTCACCTTTGTTTTTGTACAACCATTTCTATCTGTCACTATCTTTTCTTCATTTCCTGACCACTCCTACAGAGCTACAAACGTTTTTTAGCTGACTAGATGAAGAAAACAAAAAGTAACTCGATGCTTTTCCAAACGGCACAATGTAAGTAACACAGGTCAAGACACCGTGGATAATCATAGTGGATATATCTAAAATTGTTTCAGAAATAATATTTTACATAGTTAATTTTTAATGTTTTATACATTATTTATAATATATTTATATATAAAAATCATAGCTTGCTATAATTGAAATGATAGGACGGATTCTTGAAGATGAATGTGCTGATGGCCAATCCATTGGGTTTTATATGACCCCTTAGATGCTAAGCCCTTTGCAAGGTCTTCACTCAAGATCTAGAAATGTGGTGGTGGTGGTGGTTTTTAAATCCCTTTTTTCCTTTCCCGGGAAAGCCAAGTCATTGGATTGCTACCTACTGCCTCTAAGAAAACCTAACTCGTCGGGCCTTCCAGATAGAGGATGAGGAAATGAAAGCGCCAAAGGATTCTAGCGGGCCTGCATTCTGCCCTGCAGAGTGTGCGGAAGCCCGTTGAATCCTCAGCTCCTGGGACTCCATCCCAAATCCATAGTGCTTTACACATCTCAAGAAGAATGCCTAAGAGGGCCCCTGGGGCTCGTGAGCCCTAGAAGGAGGCGCCCTTAGAGGTGCTGGACAACCTGTGGCCATGGGCCAGGAGTTCTTCATGTCCCATCTCTCCCTACCCCCCCCCCCAACCCGTTGTACTTTTAAGAGAAGGTTAAAGATTTCCTTCAGGGCAGAATCCAGCCCTAACCCTGGACTTGTCTAAGATTACATGGCTCATGGGAAAATGACAAAATGTACTGATTTTAATTCTTTTTTTTTTTTTTTTTGGCAGGGAGGGGAAGAAGAGGGAGGGGGGAACAAACACCTCATGTCATCTAAAATGCACCTGACTTAGCCAAATGCAAGTGCAGATCAACCTCTGTGGTCATCCCCGACCACTGAGACTGATGCATTCAAAGGTAAGGGGTGATGTCAGGAGAAGGGCATCGCCCTCCCCTTTTTTCCACCCTTGTGCTGTCTATAAAAGTCAGTTGTCCACAAAGAGTATCCTAGTGGCTAAAAGCGAGCTAACTTCGGTCATTGGCTGGAACGAGGGTAAAGTGGTAAGTAAGGTACTAGTCCCGACTGGACAGCTTCTTCTGGGTAGCCAGAGCAACTACCATCCTGACTGGGGGTGCTCCCGGCGCCAGTCACAGCAGGGAACCAAGTGCCCCAAACCAGGAGGCCAGAGAAAACGGGGAGAAGCAAGTCCAGAGATCGCTACCCACAAAGCTCAGTTCAGTGCTGTCTTTGCCTCCTGGAGGGCTACAATCGGAAGTGGCTTGTATGATGGGCGCTAGACCGCCGAGGATGGAGCCACTCTACAAACCCAACTCAGTGTTCACCTGTGAACAAGCCAGCGTTCACTAGAACATGAACACCTGGGACCAGCTGTGCGCCTAGAACTCAGTTACGTGTCCGTTTTCACTGGTGTCTCCATCTGGTTGAACCACAACCGATTTCACAAGGCCACAGAGTAAGATTTTTTTTTTCTTTTAAAAAGACTGGGTGGGCAAAAAAACAGTTTTCCCCTACATTCTACTGTCTGATGAGATTTGAGAGCAGCAGCAGGTGGGTGCTGTCAGCAGTCAGTTTGCAAAACTCTCCGGGGGAGCCAAGCGGCCTACACCATATTATGGTGATTGTTTCTGTCTATGATGTCCACAGGGGAGAGGATGTCCTTTCGGATGGGAGGGGGAGGCAGGGAAATAGTTGTCTTGGTTTTGAAGAGGTCAGATACGAAGAAGACCTAGAAACAAACACAGAGAAGAAAGAAAACATCAGGATGCATCCAGGCCCTGCAGATGGGATCAAAGAAATCAAAGAAGCTCTGAGGTCAACCGGTTCAACTTGTATCCTGACTAGGAATCGATCCCCTAGGCAACATTTGTATGTGTGCTGTTAGTGCCCCACAGTACCCAATACTCAGTGGGCACTTAATAATACGCTTGTTGATTCTGTTTCTTTTTGAATACTTTTAGTAACGGGCAACTCGCTACCTTATAGGGAAGGCCATTCCACTTTGGGACAGCTCTTATCTTTCAGAAGCTATGGGCAGAAATGAGCCTAGTACCCATTGGCGCCTACCCCCTCAATTGCTGCTAGCTCTGTCTTACCTCTCACCCGACTACTGTGATAGTTCTCCACTGGTCTCTTTCTGCCGTCAGTCCATTACCCACAGGCCAGCAGGCTGACAGAGTAATTTTCTAGTAAGTGTGGCCAAAACTGAACTCACATCTTGGCTTCCTACCTCTCAAGGCCAGTCATTCTCCAGGACCACACGGACCCCCAAAAAACCAAGTGAGCCAGTCTGATCCTGGGATTTTCTCAGCTCAAAAACCACCAAAAGGCTTTCCACAAAGCAATCATCGTCACAGTCACAAGACTTTACAGTTTCCTAAGGGTCCTGGGGACTGTTACCTTGCTTTAAACCCCACAACAGCCTTGCTCTCTAATCTCTACTTTACAGCTGAGGCTCAGGAGGGAAGAGATTTGCTCAGAATCATACAATTGTTCAATGTCACCGTCAATGACATAAGATCTTTACAACACGCTCAGGATGTGGGATTATAAAATCATGGACCTTGAGGGAGGAGGGACACGAGGGGCCCGTCGAGTCCGAGCCTCCATTTCCCAGCTGATGACACTGAGGCACGAGGAGATAAAGAGATCTGGGAGAGATCTGGAAGGTAGGACCACAGAAGTACCTGAGGTGGTATTCAAACCCAGGACCCAAGTCCTTTGTCTCCTTTTACAGACAAAGGAATCAAGGGTCCAGAGACGTGCGCACACTTCTCCTGACTCTTAAGATGCAGCACAGCACAGTGGGAGGAATCCTGGTCTTGAGAGTCAGAAACACCTGGGGCTCAAATCCCATTTCTTTCATTTACCAGTCATGTGACCACGGACAAGTCATATAGTTTCTCTCAGCCTCGGCTTCCTCATAGAAAAAGTCATTTACTAGAAAATGAGATTGTGGGAAACTCATTTAACTCTGGGGGTGAGTTTCTTCATCTTACAATGCTGTTATTACGGTCAAATGAGACAGTGGCTAAGAGTGATTCGCAACCAGGTCCACTGTGATCACGGATGTGCTGATAAATGCTTAACGACCAGCTTCCCCACTGCCCCTCCCCGAAATGTGTGCATACACTTTTAAGTTTAATTGGTGTAGGGGCAGTTAGGTGGCTAAATGAATGAAGCACCAGCCCTGGAGTCAAGAGGATCTGAGTTCAAATCCTCTCTCAGGCACTAGATACCAGCTGTGTGACCTTGGTCACTTAACCCCAATTGCCTTGCCTTCCCCCTCCAAAAAAATAAAAGTTTAATCGGTGTTACTGATATTTTTTCCATCGCTTTAAGTCTAGGCAACTGTCAGAACAATAACTCAAACCCTGATTTGTAGCATTGGCTAATTTCAGAGGTATAACAAATGAGAGTATAACATATAATAAATCTAAATATAATAAATGCTCATGCTGAAGACTGAACAGTCGGCTCCTGCTCACTGCCTCCGACACTCTCTGGCTATGATTTTTAGGCCAATGCTTTTTCTACCATCCCATGATTCCTTCAAGAAAACCACATTCTAGATTATTATTCGGAGGACGTCAACTCTGATATCCAGTCTTTGGGGAAGTAGTGACCTAAAACGAAGGCTGAAATGAGTAATGTACGGCTCCCAATTTGACTCTTGCCTGGTTATTGTGATAGGCTCCTAACCAATGTCCTTGTACCCAGACCCTAATATGTCCATCCTGCACACTTGTCATACACACACACACAGAGCAAAGATCCAAATCCCCTTTTTTTAAACTGTTTTTCTCCGTCTGTCTCT
>JAQQSZ010017601.1:0-10763 GCA_028646595.1 Phalanger gymnotis | reverse complement strand
CTTAAAATTGGAGCATCTACTGCATAGAGTTGTTTGGTTCAAATGAGGTAATTCACATAAAACATATAGTAAACCTAAATACTCTGTATAAAGTTGTGCTATTATTATATCTGTAACTGTTAGTAAGTTTTTCCTCATATTTAGCCAAATGCTACTTTTTCTCCTTCCAATTATCCTAGTTCTGATCTCTGGGGCTAGCAAAAAATTGTACCTCTTCCACATAAAAGTCTCTCAAATGCTTGAAGATCTATCATGTCTTTTGCAAGTCTTCCTTTCTCTGGGTTAAACATTTCTAGTTCCTTTAACAAAGCCTGTTTTGGCATGGTTTCCAATCCATCATCATATTCTCCTCTAGACATGTTGCAACTTGTCAATGTCCTTCCTAAAATGTGTCACCTAGATCTAAGCATATCTCAGTATGGTATTACAGCTGTGGCCTGGCGGGGCAGAGTACAAAAGGACTGTGATCTTTCTCATTCTGGAGATAATGCCTCTCTCAGTGTATTCTAGCACCATATTGGCTTTAGTATTAGTTTTTTGGATCCCCTTATTGTATTGTTGGCTTATGTTGAGCTTGAAATCCATTAATACCCCCTAAGTCCTTTTGGCTCAAATTGCAGCCTGTTTATATCTCCCCTTCTTTGTTGCTGAGGATGGGAAACTTTTCATTTATCAGTATTATATTTTGTCTCATTAGATTTGTCCTGTAAAAATGTTTTTGGATCTGAATTCTGAATCCAACCAATTAGCTCTCCCTCTCAGTTTCATGTCATAAACAAATTTGATAAGCATACCATTTTTTCTTCATTCAAGATATTGATTAAAAGATTAAAGGGAATTGGGCCAAGGATATGGGCACCATGGCATGTTACTAGAAACCTCTCTTCAAGGTGACATCAAGTCATTAATCACTGCTCTTGGATCCCCACATTTAACTTGTTTCAAATCTCATCAACTATACCATCACTTAGGTCATTTTCCTCCATCTTGTTTACATGGATATCATGAGACATTTTGTCACATGACTGTAAGAATCTGTGAAGGAAGCAAGAGGGGAATCAGCTATATGCAAGAGGCAGTAAGGGCATACTGTTGTTTGCAGCTGCCAATTAATCTCTGGGCTTAAAGAGCATTGAGATATACTGTTATAGATGGGGAGTTAGGGGCATAGCATCCTCCCAATATGTAAAATCCTCAAATTTTTTTGGTCCTCCCTTCATACCAGGGAAGAAGTCTGAATTATTATGGTATTAAAAGATGAAATGTTGACATTATATAATACCATACATATATTTTGTGCATTTCTGAGTTTCTAATTTTTTCTGTGTCATCTGCTGGCCTTCACATGTTTGTCTGTAGCTTCCATAAAACTCCTGCAAAATTCCCATTTAATTTCTCATACTAACATATGACATATTGAAAACATAATGGACAAAGTCATGATGTGGAAGGGCTAACTATACTCTTGACGCTGATATTAAAGATGCCCTGGTAGAAACTAGTCCCTAGGCAAGAATGAGAATGAACCGGGAAGGAGTGTATTACAGAGTGAGTCATGTATTATAGAGTGAGTCAGTTTTATTCAGGAGATCTGTGCGAGGGAGAGAGAGCAGTGTCTATTATCTGGGAGCATGGAACCTTAGCTGTTACATGGGATGGTTGGAGTATGTTTAGTTGGCAGAGTCTTTTACAAGAACCAGCATGTGTAGAAGCTGAGAGGATTAGGATATGTGAATCCAACAAGCATTTATCAAATGCCTACTATGTCAGGCCCTTTGCTAAGTTCTAGAGACACAAAGACAATAGTCCCTACCATCAAGGACCTTAAATCAAAATAAAGGAGACAGAATATGTATATGTATGTATGTATATATTATGCACATATTTATGTATGTACATAAAAGACATGTACAGAGCAGATACAAGATAATTTTGGAGGTGAAAGTGCTACCATGTTTCTGAGTTATCATGTTTCTGAGTTCCTTATTGTAGTCTTCACAGCGGAAAAAGTGTTGAAAAATATTGGCCAGAGCTGAGATATATCAAAGGTACTGGGAAGCACAGGAACCACGAATCAGTTTTTCTCAGAATCCCTAACTCATTTCAGGTTCAATGCCAAGAGGCTCTCTCTGAAACTCTGCTCCTATTTTTCTAAACTCTTTTAAAAATGGAGCTGTACATGGTGGGCAGAGGGGTGAGAAGGGGCTATATGAAGTTCTATATTCTGGGTCACAGTGTCTACTGAAAAAGACATAGCAGGAATAAGGAGCTACATTGAGTGGTTGTTGCTTAGATTTAATCTTATACCAGTTGTCTGAATTGTCAACTTTCTGAGCTCTCTGCAGTCTGCAAAGCCAACTTTTTCTGATACACTCACATAAATGATAACAATACTACAAGTGGTTTTTACCTAAGGCTCTGTCCTGTACACACTTTTCTCTTTTTGTTTTCTCTCTTGGGGATTTCATCCTCTTTCCTGGATTAGTTACTATATCAAATGTTGTTTCTAGTGAATCATGAATTTATATATCTAACTGCTAAGTCTCTCCTGAATTCTAGTCCCATAATGCCATCTACTTGCTATAAAACTCTATTTGGGTGTCCCATCAACACTTCAAATTCAATTTATTCAATATTGAACTCTTTCCTTGTAAACCAATTTCTCCTCAAGCTTTCTATGTTTGTGAGAGGGAATAACCATTCTTCCAGTTACTCAGGTTCATAACTTTAAAGTCATCCTTGCCTTTTCCTTCATATTTAATCCTGTAACTGATTTGTTGCCAATTTTTATTTATTCCAACATTAAAGCATCTCTTACATCTATCTACTCTCATATGACAACTATCTTATTTCAAGCCCTCAATGCCTCCCAATTGGTATCCCTGTTTCTACTCTCTCACATCTCCAATCCATCATCCATGGAGATGCCAAAATAACCTTCTGAAATCACTAGTCTGACCATGTCATTCTCTTCCTCAAGTCTCTTCAGTGGACTCCTGATGCCACTAGAATAAAATGCAAACTCTTTAGTTTGGAATTTAATGCCTTGTACAATATTGCTTCCAGCTCCCTTTTCAGACTTATTTCTGTTTTTTAAAAATATACTTTATATTCTCTCTGTTCATTCTATGATCCAAAACACCAGCTTACTTAATGTTCCTTGCACATCTTGCTCCATCTTCTAACTCTATGCTTTTGCATTTGCTGTTCCCAATGTCTGAAATTTCCTGTCCCTATACCTCTACTTTTTAGTTTCTCTACCTTTATTCAAGATTCAACTCAAATCTCATCTTGTTCTGGATGTCTTTTTGGTCTACCCAGCAGCTAGTACCTTCTCTCTGAAATGACCTTCCATCCATTCTATGCACATCTTATATATACCTATTTACTTACATGTTGTCTCCTCCAATAGAATATAAGCTCCTTGAAGGTAGGGATTATTTTTGCCTTTATGGTCCCAGCACTTGGCAAACTGCCTGGCACATAACAAGTTACTGAATGATGTTTGTTTACTAAGACAAAGTAGATTCCTACCAGTTGGTAAATAGCTAGCCAAATGATTGTTTATGAATGTAATGAAATATTATTGTGGCATGAAAAATGATGATTTCAAAGAAACCTAAGTGGACTTATATGTTGTGATATAGAGTGAAATGAGTAAAACCAGGTAAATAATATATATGGACATATATATATATATAGATATAGATATGTATGTATGTATTAACTAAAACATGGTAAAGAAAAACAACTGGAAAAGATGTAAAGATCTATGATCAATGCAATAACCTAGCAACTCCAGAAGACTGGTGATGAATTATGCTTCTGATTTGAAGTTAATGGACTACACAAGCATTATAAGACCTGCGTTTTCACACTCAATGTTTTGACTTGTTTTGTTTGACAATATTTTGTTATATAAGAGAGCTCTTATATTTTATTTTTGTGGGAGGAGCAAAGGAAATGGTGTGCAGCAGTAATAGTAAATAGGAAAAGAAAAAAGAAAGGAAAACATTAAAAAAGAAGAAATAAGTTCAGAGGAGAACATAAACAAGTAGTGGGACATTGGAATTATGTTAAATTTGAAATATTAAAAAAAAACCCAAACTGTAGCTAGTAGAGTTTCATGACTTCATATGTTGTCTTTTTTTGTTCTTTGTATAGGGAAAGGTTAATATTTGTCAAATTTATACTAATAAAAAAGAAATTTTACAAATTAAAAAAGGTAATTCATAGAACCATTTTACATTAGTATAGCAGATTGTGCCTTTCAATCTACTTGTAGACACAGCCCTGAGACAAATGTTTATTCTCCAACTTTTCCTCAGAGATAACTCAGATGAGAGATAAAGCAAGGCCTTCAAAGTCAGCCCATTTATTGTAAAAGATGTAGAAATAGGAGTTGGGTGAAAAGCAAAATAAGGTCAGGCTGAACTTTGTTTGTTGCATTCAGTGACACATTGAAAAACCCTCTCTTCTAGGCATCAGCTGGTCACATTTGTTATGCCAGAAGCCTTTGAACTTGGCTGTCAGTCCTCATCTAGTAACACAAAGTTGAAACTGTTCCCAGTATCTAGTGAGAAAGAAAAACCTGATTCTGAAGAAGAAAGACGCTTGTGGATGCATCAATGAATTCAATGAGCTGTCATAAAATCACTGTCAAAACCATGTTTTTTCAGTGTGTTGAGTGACTTCAAAATATTATAAGATAATCCTCATTCCTTTGATTTAATTAGCATAGCCTTGAATGTGACAGAAATGAGGAAACTCTGGGTATTACTCATCTCATATATCACCAAGCCATTAGAACATAAAAGACCTCAGTTCCAATTATAATTTAAACATCTATCTCTACTATCAGGTGCTAAAGCTTCTCTCTTTTCCCTAAACCTTCCCTCCCCCAGGTGTTTATCAAGTTTCAGAATTTTTCCTAATTATGCCTTCAAACACTGGTGAGATTTTCACATTCTCAAACATTTGATTGAAAGGCATAATACTAGAGAGATGAATGTTATCTGTAAGCTTGCTGTTATCCCAGAAAGCACAGGTCATTGAGAGAGAGAGAGAGAGAGAGAGAGAGAGAGAGAGAGAGAGAGAGAGAGAGAGAGAGAATCACCAGTGACAGGATTTCACTCAGATGTAGAGACAACCAATATATTCTGGAGCAGATTATAATCAGAGATTCTTTTTTTCTGTTATTTATCAACATTTATCTGATTACTCAAAGAAATATGTGAAGTTGAAATGAGAAATATATGTATATACATACATTCTCTATGTGTGGAATTTTTCTCCCACTTCCTCCCCTCCCCCTTACCCCCTAAGACAGCATGTAATCCTATATAGGTTCTACATATACCTTTACATTAAACTTATCTAGTCAAGTTGTAAAGAAAATTATAACCAATAGAATGAGCCATGAGGAAGAAGAAACAAAAGTAAAAAAGAAGAGAAAAAAAGAGCAAATAGTTTTCCTCAATCTGTATTCAGACTCCATAATTCTTTCCCTGGATGTGCATAGCTTTTTCCATGATGAGTCTTTTGGAGCTGTCTTAGAACCTTGTATTGCTGAGAAGAGCCAAGTCTATCAAAGTTAGTCATCAGAGATGCTGTGTGTCTGTATTTGAGTATAATGTTCTTCTGGTTCTGCTCTGCTCACTCAGCATCAGATCACATAAGTCTAGGACAGACCTTTAGAAGGAGACAGAACCTGAAGGAAGGTAAAGGAGTCTAAGAGGTGGAAAAGAAGAGGGATAACATTCTAGGTATGGGAAACTGCCTACTTAAAGTTATGGAATTAAAAGGAAGATCTCAAGAGTGAAATTGATGACATAAACAGAAATTATTTTGATGAGAAAGAAAGGGACTAAATGCAAGAGAAAGACTTAAAACTGATTAAAGTAACCAGTGTGAATGTAGAAGGAACTCACCAACTTACATTCTTAAAAGATATGTAAAGACAATGGAAAGAAAGATAAGTAGTGGAAGGTAGGTGGGTAGGTACTGGAAGATGAATAGAAAAGCTGGGGTGTGGGGTAGTTAGCATGTATATTGGGAATAGCAGGCAGGCTAATTTGGCTGGACAGTCAGCATCCCCTGGCTGTGCATATTCTCCATTGTTTCCACTAAAAGTTTCTCTTCTGAGAATAGTTCTATCTATTTTGTGGGGAAATCCTTAAAATACAAATGTGGAAGGCAAACAGTCTCACTAAGATTACAAGGGAAAGAAGGGAATTTCCCTCTAGAATTTTTACTCCAGCTGGCTTGATAAGAAGGTATAAGGGACCTTGGAGATGATCTAGGCCAGTGTCTTTATTTTCCTTAAAGGGAGCCTGAGACCAAGAGAGATAAAATGCTCAAGGCCAAAATCTAGTTGGTCACAGAACTTGGATTCAAATACAGACTTCCTGATTTCCAGTTCACTGTATTTTCTGCTGCACCAAAACCCCACGTAGTCAGAGTAAATCCTCTGCAAAATTATGAAGCAAATTAATCTTCTGAAGTTCTTCTAGAATTCGTTGCTTTCAGTGCTCCTCTCCACTATACGTGGTGCCCCTTGGTGGCCCCCCAGCTCTCCCAGTAGGTGCCTCTCAAATACGAACCTTTTGACACTGGTTTTCACTCACAGAATCTCAGATTTGGAAAGAACCTTAAAAGCTGTCTAATCCAGTCTTCACTGGAATAAGAAATTGCTCTGCAAAATCCATAATAAAGGATTATGCTCTTATTGCTTGAAGACGTAGTCAAGAGAACTGAACTTTCAAGGCAGCTTATTTTACCTTGGGGGAGTCCAAATATTTAGGAAATTTTCCCTTACACTAAAGTAAAATCTGTCTATCTTCAAATTCCACCTATTGTTCCTAGTTTTGCTTTCTGGGGTCAAGCAGAAAAAAATTCCTTGTCTACCTGTGCCTGCTCTTCAACAGTTGTAGACAGCTTTCATGAACGCCCTAAGCATTCTATTCCGCAGATGAGCCACCTCATCTCCTGAACGGGTCTTCTTATGGCATGATCTCATGCCCTTTACCATCCTCATCAACCTCAAATTTATCAATGTGCTTCCTAAAATGTGGCACTTAGAAACAAACACAATATTAATATTTATTCTGACCAAGGTTGAGTGTGTCTTTGATGATGTAACAACAATCTGCTGGCAGCTACTGTGGTAACACTACCAACAACAGCACACGAGGAGGGCTGCTAACACAGGTTCTTTGATCTGCTTTTCTAAAGAAAGCAACTTTAAGGGATTAGCAATCTCAGTATAATCAAACACATATATCATTCACTTAATTAAGGCGGAAAAGATCAGCCCCCTGAAATTCAAGGCAAATACAAACAGGAATTACAAACATCAACAGACAGATCTGTCTGATTCAAATCACAATTCATAGCACCAATATCTATCTTTCTGGTTTGTCAAAGCCGGGGTGGGGGCCAGGGGAGTGGGCTCAATGGCATACCCAGAGTCCCATCACTCATAATCTTTCAGTGAGTGTACCCCCCAAAAGTCAAACACCAACTTAGGATCTTATCCATATGTCTCAGGGCCCTGGGGCACTTGATTACCTCAGTGCTGAGAAGCTTTCAAACAAAGAACAGTGAAAAGTCCTATTTAGGGTGTGGGAAAGTTAGTTAATCCCTAGTACCACCATATACTAAGCTTCTGATCAATGACTCTCAATTGTCTTAGTGCTGAGAAATATTCTAAAATGAGATCCCACTTTACCTGCTCCATTCAAACAAAGGCCAGAATCATTAAAGAACGGCAAAACCCCCCACTCTGATTACCACTACAGATGATCTTTCAAAGAATACTGACTTTAGCTCAACGATCTTATCCACCAATTCTTCCCTTATGTTGGGATGATGCCTCCTTGGGCCAATGAAGTAAGGTCATCAAGGGCAGCTACTTACTCTCTTCTAATAATTTTGCATCCTAGGAAATTTGAGCTCCTATCAGTTAATTTTGGTATTTTCTTTCCATTCATTTTTTGACAGAGAAAATAGAAGCTAAACTATTCATGCTCTGCATTCTTTATTTCATTTGTTAATGTTCTACATTAATTAATTAATCAATGCTCTCCATTCTTTCTTTCATTGTACCTTGTCACACTCACCTACAGCACTGGTTCTATCCCTTCTTTGATCTTCCTCTTTTCTCCATCATAGTAATTCCCATTAGTTCTCCCTCTATTTTTTACAGATTAATTTAAAGAATTAATTTATCTTTAAGGCAAATCAAGAAATTATTAACTATTCTGCAGAGAGATCTTCAGAAGTTCTCCATATAAGTGAATAATCTACTCCAGGCCTGTGATACTTCCTGAATTCCTCTTTTTGACCAAGTAGTTTGTAATACCTCTGATAAAAACATGGCTCATATCCTCAATGTTCATGATACTTTCTCTTTTTGTTTCCTGTTTCTTCACATGGGTATATCATGCTATTTTCCTGAAATATCATGCTGTTTTCCTCTTTCTCCTCCCATCCCTTTTCCATTGAACCCTTTCTATTCCTCTAGATCATACTTTGTTCATTCATGTAGAAATATCTTAAGATGTCATTGCTCCTTTATTGTATTTTTCTATAAATTTCTGGCTATCTTTAGCTAAGTTCTTCCAACAATGTAGCAATTCTATTTGATATCTAGATTATTAGTTGTATACAAAGACAGTTTTTTCTACCCTTTTCCTTTCCTTTGCAATTTAAATTTCTTTTGATTGCACTTGCAAGACTCTAAGAAGTGGTATACATGTTTTTATCAGCCCCTATTAGATTCAGTTTTTCTGACTCAAGAACTTATCTACGTTTTTCTCCTAGTTGCAGAATTCCAAAACCTATTCTCAGATGCTATATTCTTAATTAAATGTCAACTTCCTAAGTCTGACTCTTGAGAAGCATTCATGACCAAATCCCTCCCGATCCCCACCTCCCCTGCCCACAATTACATGCTCCAAAGGTCTTCAATTTCTTACTTTAGGCTTCTATACTTGGTGGTGCTTTCTACATTCCTCCTTGCAGTACCCTTTACGTCGATGTGAATCACCAGAAATGGGATAATCAGACCAAAAATCACTAGGTTTGACAAGTTTTGAGAGACTCTCCATCACATCCTGTATATCTGCCCTGGAAAGACCAGTTGTAAATGTCAAATTGAAAAGTAGTTGTCTTGGCTTCCCTAAGCAGGGAGTCATCTGCCACCATGACTCATCTCTTTTTTTTTCTTTGATGCTTAATGGATGATCTTTTACCCAATAGGATCTACATTGTACTATAGACTTAGAGCTGGAAAGGGTCTTAAAGACCATTTAGATGAATCCCATCATTTTATAATGAGGGCACTGTGACCCACTGAAGTTCTTGGAGGCAAAAAGCTGTTATCTTTTCACAAATTCCAGCTCACTGATCTTCTAGAATAAGCTTCATATGTATCACCTAGGTTCAAATTGGTCCTTCTTTTTCCTTTTTCTTTCTCTGTGTCATATTCATCTATCCTCCAACCTCTTCAACCACATCAACATCCCTTGACCTGCACTCAGATCTGATAAATGTGCTGACTGTGCACCAAGTTCAGAACTAGTCGGTTTCCTTACTGCCCTATGTCTTCAGGGACCTGATCACTGCTTCTGAAGTGACAAGAGGATAACCTCCTGATCAGATAGTCCAAACTAATATTAACCAAATGTTCTTGGTTTTCCAGTGTAGTCATGATTTCAAATGTTTTCCCCCCTGACAAAACTATCAAAATCTATCTGAAATTCCAATATTTGAGCAAGTGATAACTGATAGAATCAAATCCATTAGATAATGACCTTCTCCTGCGGGTCTTACATAACATTTCTGCATGTAACTCAAATTCATTTATCATTTATGGAGTGTTATGAATTTGAATTTTCTGTGTTGGTATCCTATTCCCCTGCTAGCTACTAAGGAGGGAAGAGAATGTTTTTCCTTCCACTACTCACCATAAGCTGATAAAATTCTCTGCACACACTAAGTGATTAATAAATCTGTTGGATGAAATCAGTAGTCCCCTCTTTCTCAGAAAATTGATCTGGAATATAGCAGAGCTACATTGTAGCAAAGAGAAGGTTTTACAGAAATAAAAAGCAAGAATTTGGGTCAGAGAAGACAAAGGGGCTTTATAAGAGAGGATAAAATTCCATACTCAAAAAAAATAAACCCAGTATAACCAGAAGCCTCATAGATGTTGTGAGAAATATTGTACCAGCCATTGTAAACAATGTTCAGCATACATCTAAAAAATATTTGCACCAGAATTTCTTTTTGGTCTGGAAATAAGGTGGGTATTCATTGATAGTGTAATGGCTGAACCAACTGTTCCAGCTAGGCTATACAGTGAGTGGGGTGTTAGACTTGCAGACCTAATCTTACTTTAGACATTTAGTGGTTATGAGACCCTAAATAAGTCATCTAACCTTTCTGAGCCTCAGTTTCCCTATCTGTGAAATGAATGGGTTGGACTATCTCACCTCTAAAGTCCTCTGCAGGTCTAAATATATGATCCTAGATGCACATAATGGAATATCACTGGGCCATGGGGAAAAGTTGAATATGAAGAATGTATAGAAACTTGAAAATACTTGTACAAACTAATGCCAAATGAAGTAAACAGAACCAATGAACAACTTTCACAATAACCATGATGATTAAAAAGAAAATAACGCTGAAAGACATAAGAACTTAGTTCAATTCAATAGCTACTCTAAGTTTAGAAGACTGACAGTGAAACATGCCTT
>JAQQSZ010017600.1:0-10764 GCA_028646595.1 Phalanger gymnotis | reverse complement strand
TTCCAGTTCCCCCCCCCCCCCGGGGAAATTCTCTGGGTGGGGAGGGGAGGGATTAGAGCCGTTTACCTGGCCATTTTGTCTCCCGGAAGTTCAAGAAGTGTCCTTTGGGCTGTAAGCCTCAGGAATTGGTGTCTCACAGACCAGTGGCCTTGAGCTGCCTCTCTTCACTTCCACGGAGTGCCGTCCTGTGTTGGGAGGCCTGGGGATCTCTGCCAGTTTCAGGCGCCCGGCTTTCTCCTGGCCTGTCTCCCACGTGGGATTCCCGGCCAACCGCTTCCGCTTTTGTCCCGTCTGGAGCAGCTCTGCACACCGAGCACTCTTCTAGCTTACAGATTCATTCCTTCGGCCTTTCAGACTCTCCTGGCTGGGTAATTTGCCCCACTCAGACTTCTCGCGGTTTCCAACTCTCTCAAATCTGCTCAAATTCACCTCTTTATAGGAATCCGACAGAACTTGTGAGAGAGCTCTGGTAAGACGCTGCCTTCATGCAGCCATCTTGGCCACTCATCTTTTTCTGCATCTATTAAGATAATCATATGGTTTCTGTAGCTTTCTTGAGGATATGGTCAATTATGCTGATAGTTTTCCTAATACTGATCCAGCCCTGCATTCCTGGTATTACTCCTACCTAGTCATAGTGTATTATTCTCATGATAAATTGCTGTAATTTTTATGCTTTTATTTTATTTAAAATTTTTTCATCTGCATTCATTAGGGAAATTGGTCCATAATTTTCTTTCTCTGTTTTGGGTCTTCCCGATTTAAGAATCTGTACCATATTTGTATTGTAAAAAGTTTTTGGTGGTACTCCTTTGCCAATTTCCTCAAATAGTCTATATAGTATTGCAATTAATTGTTCTTTAAATGTTTGCTAGAATTCACTTTTAAATCCATTGGGCCCTGGAGATTTTTTCCTATGGAATTCATTGATGGCTTGTTTAATTTCTTTTTTCTGAAATGGGGTTATTAAAAGGATTTTATTTCCTCTTCTGTTAACCTTGGCAATTTATATTTTTCTAAATATTCATCCATTTCACTAAGATCATCAAATTTATTGGCATACAGTTGGGTAAAATAATTCCTAATCATTAATTTCCTCTTCATTGGTGGTGAATTTGCTCTTTTCATTTTTGATACTGGTAATTTGGTTTTCTTTTTTTTTTTTAAAATCAAATCATCCAAAGGTTTATCCATTTTATTTTTTTTTAAATAAGACATAGTTCTTAGCTTTATTTATTAGTTCAATAATTTTCTTAATGTCAATTTTATTAATCTCTTCTTTGGTTTTCAGAATTTCTAATTTGACATTTAATTGGGGATTTCTAATTTGTTCTTTTTCCAGATTTTTTAGTTCCATGCCCAATTCATTGATCTCCTCTATCTCTATTTTATTCATGTAAGTATTTAGAGGTATAAAACTTCCCCTAAGAACCATTTTCACTGCATAAGGTAAGTTTTGGTATGTTGTCTCATTATTGTCATTCTCTTGTATGAAGTTACTGATAGTTTATATGATTTGTTGTTTGACTCAGTCATTCTTTAGGATTAGATTTTTAAGTTTCCAATTGATTTTTAGTCTATCTTTCCATGGCCCATTATTACATATAATTTTTACTGCATCATGATCTGAAAATGATGCATTTAATCCCCTAGCCTCCTGAGCTAAAAGACTGCTACACTTAGTCTTCCTGCTAGATCCACTATTTCAGGATTTTTTCTGGGGCAATATTCTCTGGCCTTTTCAAGGATAACAAGTGAGCATGAGAGTGACTTACTGCTTACCCTGCCATCTTGACTACTGGAAGTTGAAATAGGTGACTTCTCCCACTCTGTTCTTAACCAGTACCACTTTGTTTTGATGATTATCACTTTGTAGTGTACTTTAAGATCTTATAATGCCATGCTACGTTACCTGTCATTTTTTTTATTGATTCTCTTGATATTCTTGACCTTTTGTACAAATAAAACTAATGTAGCCAAGATTAGAAAGAAAGCAGAAAATTGGATAAAAAAATGAACAGTTTCTCAGACAAAGGTTTCAGATGTCCAACATGTAGAGAACTTTGTCAAATTTATAAGAACATGACTCATTCCTCAATTGATAAATGATTGCAGGATATGAACAGGCAATTTTTGGATGAAGAAAACAAAGCTATATACAGTCACATGAAAAAAATATCATTATTGATTAGAGAAGTGCAAATAAAAAGAACTTTGAAATATCTCACAGCATCAGATTGGCTAAAATGATAGAAGAAGAAAATGACAAGTGTTGGAGCAGATGTAGAAAAAATTGGGACACTAATACTAACCTCTTCAAGAAATGCTCGAAATGACCCGTTTTAGTTCCCTTGAATGAATATAGTTTACAATCAAAAGTACCATTGACATTACATGATTGAAATTCAAAACTTTGCTGCATAACACTTACTGATGTACAATGTAATGATACTTACGTTTTTTTTTTTTGCCATCAAACTCTTCACTAAGAGTTATTGTTTCCCACACATAGACAGAGCCTCCTCAGTGAAAATGGGCAAGTTTTCAAACACCATGCCTAACATTTCAGTTATACACTTGTTAAGTTGATTTATGATTTCTTTTCCAATAGTTTGACCTCTTATGGAGTACAAACCAACCAGTTCCTCAGTTATTTCAAAGTTGTCATCAACACCTCAAACACCACTTGGAAGTTGAGCTGTATCTGTCAAATCAGTGGTCTCATCCATCACTAAAGAATAGTAGCTAAATTAATTTGCCTTCTGATTTAACTAATCATTAAGCTTATTGGATATATCAGCTACTCTTTACTACATGGTAATATGGGAGAAACTTATATTCTCAAAAACATCATTTTTAAATCAGGACATAATCCAGAAACTATAGTCAGCAATCACTTCTTAATGAGGTCACCTTCAATAAAAGACTTCCCAACAGCAACTTCTTTAGAAATCTGAAAACTAACTTTAGTAGCCACCTCATTTTCTGAGTTTACTTTCTTGAAAAATCATCATTCCCCACTGAAATTTTTCAACAATTTGGATGATTTAATTTGTTTTTCATTGGAGTCCAATTTGCTAAAGTCAGGATGTTTTGATTCAAGATGGTGACAAAGATTGTGTGCCTTTGGAATAGTTATTACTTCTTGGCAAACAAGGAACAACATTTTGTCCCTCATGTAAGTAAACAAGAATCTATCTGTCCACTCTGGATTAAACACTGCATTCTGATTCAATTTTCCATTTCTTTTTATCACCCATTTTACAAAGTCATACCCAAAATTTTAATATTTGAACCAAAAAATCTCCACAGCAACTGCTTACCTACAAAGAAATACTAAACTGAGTGTCTGATTTTAGAGAAAGCACCAGAGACTCCTGTAACTTGGAGGGTGGTTATGCAGTGAGAGAGGGGAAGAAGCCCTCATGTTGTTGTCTTTCATCACATAGTGGATGTCACCTGCATTGGCACATGGCTGCACTCACTTTGTCCCTGTTCAAGCCAGTAATGACCAAAAACACAGTGAAAAGATACAATTCTTGCTCCTCTCAGAGTAGAGACAGACTGACCATGGTTGGTTGGCACAGGTCATGTGACAAACTGGAGGGATGTGCAGCAGCAACATCCACTGAGTTATATGATGGGCACAATAGTGACTAGTGGAAGGCAGGTTAAGTGGGGCATGGACAAAGCACTCATTACATCTTTAATTTCTCTTCTCTTACATCTCCAATATTTTTTTTTGGCCACCTGAAATCCTTTGGTGGGCCACAAGCAACCTGCAGGCCATATGTTGTATAGGTCTGATATACATACATACATACCCACATATACATATATATCTGTGGCAAGTGGTGGCCTTCTCTAGTACAGGTTAAGGAAGGAGGGACGAAGATAGTTTGGAACTAAAATGCAACAAGAATGAATCCAATTAAATTTTAAAAAAAGCAATATGATGTTTATTCTCTCTCTTTCTCTTTTTTAATCATGGCTTTCAAGTAGTCCAGTGAGTCTTCAATTATCTCTCCTTCATCTATATTCTAGGGCAGTTATTTTTTCCAATTAGATATTTTATAATTTCTTCTTTTTTCATTCTTTTGACTTGTTTTTATTGTTTCTTGATATCTTATGAAGTCATTAGCTTCTGCTTACCCCATTTCAATATTTTAAGGAATTATTTTCTTCACTAAGCATTTGCATGATTTTTTTCCTTTGTCTAAATCTGTTCTTAAGGAGTTACTTTCATCAGTGGTTTTCTGCCTCATTTACTATTACATCAACTCTGCTTTTTATTGAGTTATTTTATTTAGTGAGGTTTTGTTTCTATTTTACTATTTGACCAATTCTCTTTTTAAGGTGTGATTTTCTTCACTGTTTTTATGTTTCATACCAACATGTTAATTCTCTTTTCATCATTTCTTTGCATTTCACTTACTTATTTACCCAAGTTTTCTTCTATCACTCTTTTTTTTAATTTTATTTTTTTCTTTTGATCTTCTGGGAATTCTTGTTGTGCTTGCACCCAATCTGGAATTTTACTTTGAGGCTTTGCTTGTAGGTGTTTTCATGTCATTGTCTTCCATGTTTATGTGGTGATCTTCCCTGTCGTCATAATAGCTTTTTTTATGGCCAGGTCATTTTCTGTCATTGTTTGCTCATTTTTCTCACCTATTTCTTGACCTAAAATTTTATGTTAAAGTTAGGCTCCACTCCCATTGGGGAAGGGAGAGGTGTCCCAAGCCTCAGGCTTTTTTGCAGTACTCTTTTGATAGAACTCTTTTATTTTATTTTTAAATTTTCATTGCTTCTAAGGTGCTATGATCTGTGGAGATGTGTAACCACCGCTCTCCTGGTCTATGCTTTGGTCCTTACCTAGGAAAACTGCATTTTGTCTTTCCATCAATATACCATAATGCTTCATGGGATCTAGCCTAACTTTTCTCTTACTTATTTTTAATTTGGTGTCCTATAATATAGTGTGCATACTTGTATCTCGTATACTTTCCTCTCACATGTTCTTAAATGAATTATTCTCTTGCCCACATCCCCAATGTCACCATTTTTTTCTTATTCCAGCAAGCAATTCTTCCTTATTAGTGAGAATAAATTTCTTTTTATTTGTTCCAGCAGAGTTTGAAAGATAAAATTATCACTAAGGGTAATTAAGAAATTATTAGCTGTCTGTTTTTGGCAGAGAGAAAACTCCGGCATACATCCAGAGAGTTGAAGTCCTCCATCACTATTCTATCTTGCCTGTATGCCAAGCTTGTGATCTGCTTCCCAAATTCCTCATCTGTTTCCTTGATTTTTGTCCAGGTGGTATATAGAATACTCTGATGACAATAACTTCTTTTTGCCTACATTAGTCTTTTCCTAAATGTTCTCTATCATGCTTTCCCTTTCTATTTACTGAACTTCTTGATGTAAAAATACCTTTTTGAAAGGGAGCATAGGATAATAGATAGAGAGATGGTCTTAGAATGAGGAAGACCTGGGTTCAAATCTCACCTGTGATATACATTGTGTCCCAAAAGTCTTAGCACTGCCACCATACTAGCTGTTTGAACCTCAACAAATAACTTAACGTATCAGGGTAACGTCTAGGTAACTCTTTAAGACTATAACTTGAAAAGATTTTGCCAACTACAATTAGTCAAATGTAGTTTTTGCACCTGGAATTTCTTCATATCAATGAAATTATAATTTCACTCTATTCTTGTCCCTAGATTTAATACTTCTTCTTAATATGAAGTGCCAACCTACTGTAAGACACCCATCCATTTTAACAATCATGTTTCTTTTTTGTTTGAGTCATGAATTTCTTTTCACAAGTCTCAGTGATGACTGGGAAGTCAAAATTATATTGTTGATTTAGGAACTCTCCCATGCCCTGATTGTTACTCACACTTTGTGCATTTTTTGTAGACATCAGAAACAATGGGCTATTTTGGTAGCTTTAGTTGGCACAGTGGATAGAGCACTGGTCTTTGAGCTGGGAAGTCTTGGCTTCAAATCTGGCCTCATATACTGAGTCACTTGATCTCTGTCTTCCTCAATTTCTTTAAATGTTAAGTGAGAATCATAATAGTACCTACTTCCTAGTGTTGTGAGGATCAAATGGGATATTTGCAAAGCACTTTTTACAAGATCTAGAACCTAATATATGCTTAAAATATCTTTGTTCCCTTTTTCTCTCCTCCCTAGTAACTGCTAAGTTTCTTGGATTTTTTTAGTCTTCTGAATTTTTAGGAATCTTTAGTGCTATTGCTTTTCCTATTGTGTAGTTTTCCCTACAGTATCCAATTGGAAAAGTTTCTGTAGGTGGCGTTTTCTCCTCTTCTTTCTCTTTAGTTTAAATCTCTTTTGGTCTTATATAACACATTCTGTAGGATCAGAAAGGTTCGAAGCAAATATATATTCTCAGCAACTTAGTTGGTGAATTACACATTTAATATTTCATCATTCTTGTACTTATGATAAACTTTAAAACTGACAAGATTTTTTAATAAAACTGAGCTTATCGTAACATTTATTCATCTTGTACATCATCCTGTACCTTAGAATAGTGTAGAAAATGTAGGTACTGAATCATTGTCATAGGGTCATAACTCTGGAGGTGAAAGAGATCATCAAATCCATTTAATCTAACCTATTTATTCAATTTACACATGAGAAAACTAAGGTTAACTGACTTTTCCAAGGTCACGCAGATAGGTAATGTCAGAACTACAATTCATTCTCAGAGGTTCTGACTTCACATTCAATGTTCTTCCCACTATACCATGGATCTAATGTCATACTATCACATGGAATCTGAGGAAAGAACAGCATTTTTGTGCATCTTAGTTAAATGAATGTAAAGGTAGCGGAAAAAGATCCCCGAGGTCATCTTGTCCAAACTTTATCTCAGCACAAATTTTCAGCCCTCAGTAGTCATCAATCTTTTATTTGAAGATTTTCAGACATCTGAGACACATCCATTTAAGGAAACCTGTTTTACTTTTGGAGTTCACTAATTTCTAGGGCTTGTTTGTTTTACATGGAACCTAAATCTAGGTCTCAGTAATATCTGCCTGTTGATTCCCAGGAGCAAAGCAGAACAAATCTAGCACCAATTTCTAGACATTTCCCATTCCTTCAAGTGATAGCATCATCTTGAACCATGCCAGTTTCCTGATTGGCTTCCTTTAGATATGGATTTATTTGTATATTTTCTAAATTGAGACAACCAAAACTGAACAAAATTCTGAAGAGATGATCTGACCCAAAGGAAAGAACAGGAGGACTAACCTTTCCCTAATCTTTTCAATTATACTTCTCTTAATATAGTATAAATTTAGTATTCTTGGTGCCATGCCTTGCAGTTGATTCACTGGTCTTGTGGCAGATTAAAATATTCAGAACTTTTTCCACATAGATTGTTTAGCATTTAAAATCTTTTACAACCTAGCCCTCTCGTCCTTTAGTGTAGAAGGTGCTAAATCTTGTATTATTTTGTTTGTGGCTCCAAAATACTAGAATTGTTTCTTTCTGGCTGCTTGCAATATTTTCTCCTTGACCTGAGAACTCTAGAATTTTGCTATAATATTCCTGGCAGTTTTCATTTTGGAATCTCTTTCCAGAGGTGATTAGCAGATTCTTTCAATTTCTATTTTACCCTCTGGTTCTAGAATATCAAGGCAATTTTCTTTGATAATTTCTTGAAAGATGATTTCTAAGCTCTTTCTTTGATTCTGTCTTTCAGGTAGTCCAATGATTTTTTAAATTATCTCTCCTGGATCTATTTTCCAGGTCAGTTGTTTTTACAGTGAGTTATTTGACTATGTCTTCTATTTTTTTTTCATTCTTTTGGTTTTGTTTTATTGTTTCTTGATTTCTCACAGTAGCTTCCATTTGCTCCATTCTAGTTTTAAGAAAGTATTTTCTTCAGTGAGCTTTTGGACCTCCTTTTCCATTTTGCCAATTCTCCTTTTTAAAACATTCTTTTCCCCTTTGGCTTTTTGGATCTCTTTTACCATTTGACCTAGTCTGTATTTTAAGATGTTTTTTTCTGCAATGTTGCATGTGCGTGTATTTCTGTCTGTCTGTCTCCTTTAGCAAGCTGTTGACTCAGTTTTCATGATTTTCTTTTATCCCTGTCATTTCTCTTCCCAATGTTTCCTTTACTTCTCTTTCTTGGTTTTCAAAATCCTTTCTGAGCTCTTGCATGGCCTGAGACCAATTAATATTTTTCTTGGAGGCCTTAAATGTAGAGTGAAAGAAATTTCAAGCCCAACACAACTTGGAAGGTTGGCAGGAAAGCTCTGTTGCACCAGGGTGATAGAGACGTGCAGTCCAGAGCAGGTCACACTAGCTCAGACCAGGCCTCAGCAAATTGGGAGCAGGCTTCAGGGCTACTGAATCATTGGCAGCAGTTGTGGTTTCTACACTTTTCAGTCAACAGACACTAAAACCAATGTAGAAGGTCACCACGAAAGGTTTGTTGCGCCTGGGTGAGAGTAGAGCATAGTCTACTGCAGGCCACACCAACATATTCCCGGCCCCAGTAAACCAGGAGCAGACCTTGGGAGTGAATTCTTTCACTCCATCTTTTTGTGGATTCTGATACTCTAGAATTTGTTTAGAGTCATTTTTAAAGGTATTTGGAGGGGTTTGGGAGAGAGCTAAAGAGAGTCCCTGCGTTTACTCTACCTCTTGGCTCTGGCCCTATTTTCTCAATTTTCAAAATGATAAAACTATGTCTCAGAAAGTTCTAGTCACTTGCACATCAGAAATAAAAGCCATTCTATTTTTCCTACTATAACAAGGTCTGAGAGAGATAGCAGGTTATCGCTACCTATATTTCTTCTAGACAGTCTTGTCCTTGTAGTGAAACTCCTTTTCCCCTCTAAGGCTTTGCTTGTCCTTACTATAGAGGTATACACTTCCTCTGCATTTGCTGCTTTTCCCTCTTAGCCCATAGTATCCCTTGTACATAGTGGTTTTCTTCTATGTACTTATATTTTCAGCCTCATTTCTTAAACTGGGATGTTGTGCTTAGTCTAGTCACCGCTGGCTCTCTCTGATGAGTTAGGTAGGCCTTCTATGCCTCAAACTCAAGTTTTATGCCTTCAGCTTGCCTTCCCAACTCTCCTGAAGGCCTGCAATCTACCCAGATACCACTAAACAGGCAATGTGAAAAAAGCATCAGTGGGGTACCCCTCCTTCTTGCCTTCCCTTCAGTCTTTCTCTGGCTTGGGCCTATCTTCCAAGATTCTTTCATTTGGCTAAGGCAGAAAGAATGATAGGGTTATTCAAACAAAAAGGGATTAAATTGTAATAATCAAGTATAAGCCTTCTGGTGAGATTCAGGGCCATATGAAATTCGAATCTGTCTTTTAAAATGCTCTGAACTCTATCATAGCCTAGTACTATAATATCCCTTAGAAACATAGCAACTCTAATATGACCTTATGCAAAAAAGGTCAAATATTGACCTTTGCAATTTGCCCACTCGCCTGTAGCTGAACTTTTTTTATATGTGTTGTTTCCCCCAATTAGAGTATAAGTATCTTTTGAGTAAGGAAAGCTTTGTTTTGTTTTCTTTATTTTTCTATTTGTATCTCTGTTTAGTAGAGTAGAGGTGTCAAATTCAAATAGAAACAGGGGTCATAAATCTGTACACAGTGATCTTTGTAGGCTACATATTGACTTAGCTTTAAAATATAATTTTTTGTTGCTATCTAGTCATGTCCAACACTTTGTGGAGGTTTGAGGTTTTCTTGGCAAAATACTGGAATGCTTTGCCATTTTCTTCTCAAGTTAATTTTACTAATGAAGAAACTGAGGCCCACAATGTTAAATGACTGGTGCAGGATCACACAATTAGTAAGTGTCTGAGACTGGATTTGAACTCAGGTCTTCCTGACTCCAGGCCCAATGTCCTATCCATAGCGCCCCTTAGCTGCACCTAAAAATGAAATAAATTGTTTTATTGAATCTTTGTTTATTTTGTTAAATATTCCCCAATTACATTTTAATTTGATTCCAACCAGACTCATGAGTGTTGTGGGCTGCATGCAGCATACAGACTACATGTTTGACATCTCTGCTATAGAGTACTTTACACATAGTAAGAGTTAAATAAATGTTCTTTCATTCCTTTATGCATTCTATCCCAGTCACCTGGTGGTCCGTTTGTCTTCTGTTCTTGACGCTTTCAGTCTCCTCTTTTTATTCTCTCTAATCAGAAGTTGGCCTTAGGCCTTTTCACTTCCTTACCTTCCTTAATCTTGGCAGTGAAGTGCTGAGTTGGTTTTGTGTCCTGTTTCCTATGATTCCTAGTGCTCTGAAGATTGCATTGCTGGGCACTGTCCTTCTGCTTTGTGACTTATAGAGGATCATTCTATCTTCTGAGTCTATTCTGGAAATTCAGAGCAGGAAGCTAACTTTAAATGCTCAACAGTTGGAGCTAATTTTGTGCTGAGACTTCACTGTTCAGAGGGCCTGATATCTTTGGGTCTATGGTGGGACCAAATCTTCACTTCCCTAGGTTGGCTCTTCTATTTACCTTCCTCAGATTCTGGCCCATTGTGTTGTTAAGCAAAATTGTCTCATTAGCATGGCTTTTGTTTCTTTTGAGTGGAAGTACTTTCAGCTGTTAAGTGCTAAGCCCCAGGCCCAGGGCCCTGTCAGGTGTGAAACCTGTGTGGGTGTGGATTGGTGACTTAGGAGGGGCCAGCTCGGGAACCAATGGTCTCTGGTCATTGAGGCGGGGCTTGAGAA
>JAQQSZ010017599.1:0-10764 GCA_028646595.1 Phalanger gymnotis | reverse complement strand
TGCAGTTCTAGAATTGGTTCAGAGCCATTTTTTACAGGTTTTTGGAGGGACTTGGTGGGGAGCTCACGCCAGTTACTGCTTCCCAGCCGCCATCTTGGCTCCTCTTGCATACCTTTTCATGCTGCTCTTGATTCTTGTGTTTGAAAGTCACATTTTCTATTCAGCTCTGGTCTTTTCACTGAGAAAGCCTGCAAGTTCTCTATTTTATTGAAAATCCATATTTTGCCTTGGAGAATTATACTCAGTTTTGCTAGGTAGGTGATTCTTGGTTTTAATCCTAGCTCCATTGACTTCCGGAATGTCATATTCCAAGCCCTTTGATCCCTTAATGTAGAAGCTGCTAGATCTTGTGTAATCCTGATTGTGTTTCCACAATACTCAAATTGTATCTTTCTGGCTGCTTGCGGTATTTTCTCCTTGATTTGGGAGCTCTGGAATTTGGTGACAATATTCCTAGGAGTTTTCTTTTTGGGATCTTTTTGAGGAGGCAATCAGTGGATTCTTTGAATTTCTATTTTACCCTCTGGCTCTAGAATATCAGGGCAGTTCTCCTTGATAATTTCTTGAAAGATGATATCTAGGCTCTTTTTTTGACCATGGCTTTCAGGTAGTCCAATAGTTTTTAAATTCTCTCTCCTGGATCTATTTTCCAGGTCAGTGGTTTTTCCAATTAGATATTTCACATTGTCTTCCATTTGTTTGTTCCTTTGGTTCTGTTTTATAGTATCTTGATTTCTCATCAAGTCACTAGCTTCCACTTGCTCCATATAATTTTTAAGGTAGTGTTTTCTCCAGTGGTCTTTTGGACCTCCTTTTCCATTTGACTAATTCTACCTTTCAAGGCATTCTTCTCCTCATTGGCTTTTTGGAGCTCTTTTGCCATTTGAGTTAGTCTATTTTTTAAGGTGTTATTTTCTTCCATATTTTTTGGGTCTCCTTTAGCAACTCATTGACTTGTTTTTCATGGTTCTCTCACATCACTGTCATTTCTCTTCCCAATTTTCCCTCTACTTCTCTAACTTGCTTTTCCAAATAGTTTTTGAGCTCTTCCATGGCCTGAGACCAATTCATATTTTTCTATGTAGGCTCTTTGACTTTGTTGATTTCTTCCGGCTGTATGTTTTGGTCTTCTTTATCACCAAAGAAAGATTATAAAGTCTGAGTCTGAATATGAGTCCATTTTTGCTGCCTGGCCATGTTCTCAGCCAACTTAGTTGACCCTTGAGTTTTTCATTGGGGTATGACTGCCTATAGAGTATAAGTGTACTTTGTCCCAAGTTTGAGGGGCTGCACTGCTGTTTTCAGAGCTATTTCTACACAGCAAGCTCTGCCACACCAGTGCTACTCCTCCCCCAAGAACTGCCAACCTAGACTGGACTCAGATCTAAGGTGGCTCTGCATTTCTGCTCAGATCCACCACTTAATTCCTCCCACCAGGTGGGCCTGGGGCCTGGATGCAACTGCAGCTGTAGCTCTGTAAGCAGCCTCAGAGCTGCATCACCTCCACTGCCCCCGGGGCAGTGGCCAAACTTTGAACTCCTTTCACTCTGTCCCAAGAGCTTTTCCCACTAATCTTCCCTGTTGTCTTTGGTGTGTGTGGGTTGAGAAGTCTGGTAACTGCCACAGCTCACTAATTCAGGGTGCTAGGGCCCGTTCTGCCCAGCTATTGGTCTGGTTGGTCCGCAACCCAGGCTGGGTTCTGCTCTGCTCCATTCCCAGTTCCATGAGATAGACCTTACCTAACGACCATCCAGGCTGTCCTGGGCTGGAGTCCTGCTTCCCTCTGCTATTTCGTGGGTTCTGCAGTTCTAGAATTTGTTCAGAACCATTTTTTATAGGTGTTTGGAGGGACCTGGGGGGGAGTTCACGCAAGTTCCTGCTTTCCAGTTGCCATCTTGGCTCTGCCCCCACCTGAGATAATATCATTTTTGTTGGTTTCATTATTGATAAGCTCAATTATGCTGATAGTTTTCCTAATATTGAACCAATCCTGCCTCCCTGGTATAAATCCAGTCTGGTCATAGTATATGATCATTGTGATATATTGTTGTAATCTCCTTGCCAGTATTTTATTTAAATATTTTTACATCAATATTCATCAGGGAAATTCATTGACAATTTTCCATCTTTGCTTTTGCTCTTCCTGGTTTCATTATCAGCACTATATTTGTGTTGTAAAAGGAATTTAGCAGAACTCTTTCTTTACCTATTTTCCCAAATAGATTGTATCATATCAGAATTCGTTTTTCTTTAAATGTTTGGCAGAATTCACTTGTGAATCTATCTTGTCCTCATGATTTATCTCTTTTTTTAATTTTATTTTGGGTGGTGGGGAGGGCAAAGGACAGTATTTCACCCCACTGAGAGCACAAAAGAGTAAAAGGACTCAGTGGAGTTCACAAATGACACAAAATACATAGAAGGACTCATAATAACTTATCACCAATCATAATTCTCTTTCTTAGTTGTTGAGTTTATCTCCCTATATGTCTTAAAAGTCTGATAACTTATGGATGCTCCAGAAAGGAACTGAATTTTCATTTGCTAGTAGTTTAATATCCTGATATTTTACTGAACCCCACTCTCTTGCATAAGGCCCATACCATTCCTCTAAGGCTCACTGTCACGCTATGATTTAATTTTCTGCTGGAAACCAAACACATATTTAGGAACATATGGGTAGGAAACTCACTTCCCACTGTTGGGTTGGCAAGATTTATATCCCTTGCTTCTCTGTTGTTGTTGTTCAGTTGTATCCAATGCTTTGTGACCCCATTTGGGGTTTCCTTGGCAAAGATACGGGAGAAGTTTGTTATTTCCGTCTCCAGCTCATTTTACAAATGAGGAACTGAGGCAAGGATTAAATGACTTGCCCAGGGTTACACAGTTAGTAAGTGTATGAGGCTGAATTTGAACTCATGTCTTCCTGACTCCTGGCCCAGAATTCTATCCACTGCACCACCTAGCTTCCTGTTTCTCTGTATCTCATCTTAATTCCCACACTCTTCCTTTCAGTTCAGGGGTTATGTGTGGAATTTTCTTCTCTCTCCAAAAGATATGTTACTCAAGATTTCTCCTTATTCTCTAACAAATCAGATCTTCAAACTCTTGAGCATGAGGCTACTTGCAACACAACCCCTTGTGCTGGCACTGATAGAGAAATTCCCCTTCTGTGGCTGGAAGTCTAGATTCTAGAATTGTACTGCTTATAAAACTGACCAATTCCCCCTTCACACAGAAGACTTGGTATTGAGAATATTATTTATGAAGATCCTTTGCAGGATATATCCATGATCCACTCTCTACCCTTCATAACACACTTTCTGGAAGAAAGGCAGAATGAAATATAAGTGAAAAAGGAATGGGGAAACTAACAGCTCATTTACATAGGCCAATACAAAGGGTTAATTCTTCTCATAAGCATCTGTTTTTCAAGGGGCTGAGCCAACCAAGACACCATGGGAACATCCTTAGGCACCGAGAATAAATCAGAGGTAATGTTTTGTCTCCTGGCAAGGTGCCAAATGCATGTGTCTACATTTATAAGAAGCACGAATAATTAAAAGTTAAAAAAAATCTCACTGAGCTCATTGAGTTGGTAGGGGAAAGATTCCTGATCAGCCCTTTCCCGAGTCATTTGCCTAGGTCAGGGGTGGAGAACCTATGGCCTCAAGGCCACATATGGCCCTCTAGATCCTCAAGTGCAGCCCTTTGATTGAATCCAAACTTCACAGAACAAATCCCCTTAACGAAAGGATTTGTTCTGTAAAACTTGGACTCAGTAAAAAGGCTGCACCCAAGGACATCCTTGTTGGAAATTCTTCTAGCTTATCCTCATTATATATAATGCTTGCTGATGATTTCAGATAGGTAACTACTTATCATCATTTTAAGGAAAACTCCATTGATTCCTATGTTCTCTTATATTTTTTAATAGGAATGGGTGTTGCATTTTGTCAAAAGCTTTTTCTGCATCCTTTGAGATAATTGTATGGTTTCTGTTAATTTTGTTATTGATATGGTCAATTATCCTGATAGTTTTCCTAATATCAAACCAGCCCTGCATTCCTGGTATAAATCCTACCTAGTAATAGTGCATTATCCTCATGATAAGTTGCTATGATCTTTTTGCTAAGGGATTTTTTCTTAGAGAGCTCTTTGATGGCTTGTTCAATTTCTTTTTCTAAAATAGGATTATTTAGGTATTCTGTTTCCTTTTCTGTTAATCTGGGCAATTTATATTTTTGTAAGTATTCATCAATTTCACTTAGATTATCAATTTTACTGAAATGTAATTTGGCAAAATAGCTCCTAATAATAGCTTTAATTTCTTCTTCACTGTTGGTAAATTCACATTTTTTACTTTTGATACTGATAATTTTGTTTCCTTCTTTCTTTTTTAAATCAAATTAATCAATCATATATCTATTTTATGTTTCCCCCCCACAAAACCAGCTCCTAGTTTCATTTATTAGTTCAATTATTTTCTCCTAATATTATTTATCTCTCTTTTGATTTTCAGATTCCTAGTTTTGTGTTTAATTGAGGATTTTTAATTTGTTCTTTTTCTAGTTTTTTTAGTTGCATGACCAATTCATTGCTCTGCTATTTCTATATTTCATTGATGAACATATTTGTAGATATAAATTTTCCCCTAAGTCTGCTTTGGTGGCTTCACATAAATTTTGATATGCTGTCATTCTCCTTAATGAAGGTATTTATTGTTTCTATGATTTGTTCTTTGACCCACTCATTGTTTACGATCATATTATTTAGCTTTCAATTAATTAAAAAATTTTTTTAGATTTTCTTATTTTTAGTTTACAACACTCAGTTCCACAAGTTTTTGAGTTCTAAATTTTCTTGTCCTCCCTCTCCTTCTCCCTCCCCTCCAAGATGGCATGGAATCTGATATATATTCTACACATACCTTCTCATTAAACTTATTGCATAATAGTCAAGTTGTAAAGAAGAATTATGACCAATGGAATGAATCATGAGAAAGAAGAAACAAAACCAAAAAAGAAGAGAAAAAAAGAGAGAAAATATTTTGCCTCAATCTGCATTCAGACTCCATACTTCTTTCTCTGGATGTAGATAGGTCTTTTCACCATGAGACCTTTGGAGCTGTCTTTGAACCTTGTACTGCTGAGAAGAGCCCAGTCAACCAAAGTTAGTCTTCACAGAAGCAATATGTCTGCAGTTGTGTACAATGTTCTGGTTCTGCTCCCCTCACTCAGCATTATATAACGTAAGTCTTTCCAGGTTATTATGAAGTCTGCATGCTCCCAATTTCTTTTAGCACAATAATATTCCATTACATTCATATACCACAACTTGTTTAGCCATTCCCCAATTGATAGGCATCCCCTTGATTTCCAATTCCTTGCTACCATAAAAAGAGCCTCCATAAATATTTTTGTACATTCGAGTCCCTTTCCCGCTTGTGTGATTTCTTTGGGATACAGCCCAGGAAGTGGTATTGCTGGGTCAAAGGGTATGCATTTTTTTATAGCCCTTTGGGCATAGTTCCAAATTGCTCTGCAGAATGGCTGAATCCATTCACAATCCTACCAACAATGTAACAGTGTTTCAATTTTCCCACATCCTCTCCAGCATTTATCGTTTTCCTGTTTTGTCATGTTAGCCATTCTGACAGGAGAGATGTGGTACCTAAGAGTTGTTTAGATTTGCATTTTTCTAATCAATAGTGATTTAGAGCATTTTTTCATATGTCTATAGATATCTTTAATTTATTCCTCTGAAAACTGCCTGTTCATATCCTTTGATCATTTCTCAATTGGGGAATGACTTGTATTCCTATAAATTTGGCTCAGTTCCCTGTATATTTTAGAGATGAGGCCTTTATCAGAGACACTAGTTGTAAAGATTTTCTCCCAATTTTCTGCTTCCCTCTTAATCTTTGTAGCTTTGGATTTGTTTATCCAAAAGCTTTTCAATTCAACATAATCAAAATTATCTATTTTGCATTTTGTAATGCCCTCTATTTCTTGTTGGGTCATGAATTCTTCACTTTCTCATAAATCTAACAGGTAAACTATTCCTTACTCTCCTGAATTGCTTATAGTATCAGCCTTTATTCCTAAATCATGAACACATTTTGATTTTATTTTGGTATATGGCGTAAGATATTGGTCTATGCCCAATTTCTGCTGTACTATTCTCCAATTTTCCCAGGAGTTTTTGTGAAATAGTGAATTCTTATTCCAGAAGCTGGATTCTTTGGGTTTATCAAAGACTAGACTGTTACAATCATTTATTACTGTATTTTCTGTACCTAACCCATTCCACTGATCCACCACTCTGTTTCTTAGCCAGTACCAAGTACTTTTGATGATTGCTGCTCTACAATTTAATATTTGGTATGGCTCGGCCACCTTCCCTAGCATTTCTTTTAATTAACTCCCTTGATATTCTGGACCTTTTGTTCTTCCACATGAATTTTGTTATTATTTTATCCAGCTCTGTAAAATAATTTTTGGTAGTTCAATTGGTATGGCACTGAATAAGTAAATTAATTTAGGTAAAATTGTCATTTTATTATATTATCTTGGCCTAATCACCAGCACCTGAAATTTTTCCATTTATTTAGATCTGACTTTATTTGTGTGAAAAGGGTTTCATAATTATGTTCATATAGGCCCTGGGTTGATCTTGGCAGGGAGACTCCCAAATATTTTATAGTGTCTACAGCAACTTTAAATAGAATTTCTCTTTCTATTTCTTGCTGTTGGGCTTTGTTAGTAAAATATATAGGAATGCAGAGGATTTATGTGGATTTATTTTATATCCTGCAACTTTGCTAAAGTTTTTTATTATTTCAAGTAGTTTTTTACTTGATTCTCTAGGATTCTCCAAGTAGATCATCATATCATCTGCAAAGAGTGATAACTTAGTTTCTTCTTTGCCTATTCTAATTCCTTCAATTTCTTTTTCTTCTCTTATTGCTACAGATAACATTTCTAGCACCAAATGGAATAGTAGGGGTGATAACGGACATCCTTGTTTCACCTCTGATCTAATTGGGAATGCATCTAGCTTATCCCCTTTACATATGATATTTGCTGATGGTTTTAGGTAGATGCTACTTTTGATTTTTAGGAAGACTCACTTATTCCTATGCTTTCTAGTGTTTTTAATAGGAATGGATGTCATATTTTGTCAAAAGCTTTTTCTGCATCTGTTAAGATAATCATATGGTTTCTGCCATTTTGTTGCTCATATGATCAATTATGATGATAGTTTTCCTAATATTGAACCAGCCTTGAATTCCTGGAATAAATCCTACCTGGTCACAGCATATTATTCTTGTGATAAGTTGCTGCAATCTTTTTGCTAATATTTTATTTAAAATTTTTGCATCAATATTCATTAGGGGAAATTGGTCTATATTTTTTTCTCTTTGTTTTGACTCTTCCTGGTTTAGCTATTAGTACCTTATTTGTGTCATGAAAAGAATTTGGTAGGACTCCTCCTTTGCCTATTTTCCCAAATAGTCTATAAAATATAGGAATTAATTGTTCTTTAAATGTTTAATAGAATTCACTTGTAAAACCATCTGGCCCTGGTGATTTTTTCCTAGGGAGTACATTGATGGCTTGCTCAATTTGTTTTTCTGAGATAGGGTTATTTAGGTATTTTACTTCCTTTTCTGTTAACCTGGGCAATTCATATTTTTGTAAATATTCATACATTTCCCTAAGGTTGTCAAATTTATGGGCATACAATTGGGCAAAATAATTCCTAATTATTGTTTTAATTTCCTCTTCATTGGAGGTGAATTCACCCTTTTCATTTTTGATACTGGTAATTTGGTTTTCTTCTTTCTTTTTTTTTTGGAGGGGGGTGGAAGACAGGACAATTGGGATTGACTTGCCCAAGGTCACACAGCTTCTTTCTTTTTTTAAATCAAATTGACCAAAAGTTTATCGATTTTATTGGTTTTTTCATAAAACCAGCTCTTAGTTTTGTTTGCTAGTTCAATAGTTTTCTTAATTTCAATTTTATTAATCTCTCATTTGGTTTTCAGTATTTCTAATTTTATATTTATTTGAGGATTTTCAATTTGTACTTTTTCTAGCTTTTTACGTTGCATGCCCAATTCATTGATCTTCTTTTTCTCTATTTTATTTATGTAAGCATTTAGAGATGTAAAACTTCTCCTAAGAACTGCTTTTGCTGCATCCCATAAGTTGTGTTATGTTGTCTCATCATTTTCCTTCTCTTGAATGAAGTTATTAATTGTTTCTATGATTTGTTTTTTGACCTGCTCATTCTTTAGGATTAGATTATTTAGTTTCCAATTAATTTTTAGTTTATCTTTCCATAGTCCTTTATTACAAATAAGTTTAATTGCATCATGATCTGAAAAGGATGCATTGACTATTTCTACCTTTCTGCACTAGACTGCGAGGTTTTTATGCCCTAATACATGGTCAGTTTTTGAGTATGTGCCATGTACCACTGAGAAAAAGGTATATTCCTTTTTATCCCCATTCAGTTTTCTCCAGAGGTCTATCATATCTACCTTTTCTAAAATTATATTCATCTCCTTAACTTCTTTCTTGTTTATTTTGAGGTTAGATTTATCAAGTTCAGAGAGGGGGAGGTTGAGGTCCCCCACTAGTATAGTTTTGCTGTCTATTTCTTCCTGTACTCCCTTAACTTCTCCTGCATATATGTTAAATAATGATATTGCCTCATTGTCAATGGTGCCTTTTAGCAGGATATAGTGTTCTTCCCTATCTCTTCTAATTAGATCTATCTTTGCTTTTCTTTGTCTGAGATTAGGATTGCTACCCATGGTTTTTTTTACTTAAGCTAAAGCATGATATATTCTACTCCAGCCTTTTGCTTTTATCTTGCGTGTATACCCCTGTTTCAAATGTGTTTCTTGTAAACAACATATTGTAGGATTATGGTTTTTAATCCATTCTGCTATCTGCCTGTGTTTTATGGGAGAGTTCATCCCATTCACATTCACTATTATGATTACTATCTGTCTTTTTCTCCATTCCGTCTGCCCTCCCCATTTATGATTTTATTTCTCCCTTCTCCTTTCCAATCTTAAAAGAGTTTTGCTTTTGATCACCACCGTCTTCCTTAATTTTCCCTCCTTAATGACACGTGTCCCTTATCTTACCCTTTTCCCCTTGCTACTTCTTCCCTCCCTTCTATCAACCCCTCCTTTTCTTTCCCCTTTCTCCTCCTACTGCTTGTAAGACAAATTTTATTTCTGTACTTATCAGAGTATGTTATTCCCTCCTTGAACCAAATCTGATGAAAATAAAGCTCAAACACTGCTTTTCTCTCTCCCTTCTTTCCCTGTTTTTTTCCTCTTCATGTGGCATAATTTACCCTATCTCTTCTCCCAGAACAATCCCTTTTCGCCCCTTAATTATGTTTTTTATTATCACATTAGTTACTTTATACTGACACCCTCAGTCTATATATATCCCTTTCAATTATCATAACAACTGTACCATTCTCAAGATTGACACTTGTGTGTATATGTATATATAAAACATATATAAATCAATATCCTTTATAAGGATGTAAGCAATTTTCCCTTATTGAATAACATAGTTTCTTTCCCTCGTTTACCTTTTTGTGTCTCTCTTGAGTTTTGTATTTGAAGATCAGATTTTCCATTGAGCTCTGGCTTTTTCATCAGGAAGGTCTGGAATTCCCTTATTTCATTGAATGTCTATCTCCTTGCCTGAAAAATTATGCCCAGTTTTGCTGAGTAGTTCATTCTTGGTTGTAGTCCAAGCTCCTTTGCCTTTTGGAATATCATATCCCAATTCCTCCTTTCTTTTATTGTAGAATTTGCAAGATCCTGTGTGATCCTGACTGTAGTTCCATGATATTTGAATTGTTTCTCTCTGGCTGCTTGCAGTATTTTCTCCTTGATCTGATAGTACTGAAATTTGGGTAGAATATTCCGTGGAGTTTTCAATTTGAGATTTCTTTCAGGGAGTGATTGGTGGATTCTTTCAATGGCTATTTTACCTTCTGGTTCTAGGACCTTGGAGCAAGTTTCCTTGGTGATTTCTTGGAAGATACTGTCCAGGTTCTTCATCATGGCTTTCAGGTAGATCAATAATTCTTAGATTATCTCTCCTGGATCTATTTTCCAGGTCAGTTGTTTTTCCAATCAGGTATTTCACATTTTCTTCTATTTTTTCATTTCTAAGATTTTGTTTGACTGATTCTTGATGTCTCATAGAGTCATTACCTTCTACTTGCCCAATTCTAATTTTCAATGTACTGTTTTCTTCATTTAGCCTCTGTATCTCCTTTTCCATTTGGTTAATTTTACTTTTCAATGAGACATTCCCTCCATTTGTATTCTGAACCCCCTTTACCATTTTGTCAATTTTACTTTTTAAAAATTTGTTCTCATCAGTGTATTTTTTTCTCATTTTTCTTTTACCTCTCTAATTTGGTTTTTAAAGTCCTCCTTGAGTTCTTCCAGGAATGCTTTTTGGGCTGGAGACCAGTTCACATTCCCCTTTGAGGTTTCAGATGTGGGTATAGTGTCAATGCTGTCCTCTTCTGATTTTTTTTTTTTTACTTTTGAACATCTATTTTTTTAAAACCTTGAGTTCCAACTTCTCTCCCCTCTTCCCTTCCCATCCACCCTCCCTAAGAAGTCAAGCAATTCAACATGAGCCACATGCGTATCATTGTGTATAACCCTTCCACAATACTCATGTTGTGAAAGACTAACTATATTTTGCT